>CAUYQG010245382.1:0-11353 GCA_963574415.1 Tarsius wallacei
GTCGCCCAGACTGGAGTGCAGTGGCCGCTCCCGGCCACCGCAGCCTCGACCCGCTGGGCTCCGGCGATCCTTCCACCTCAACCTTCTAAGTAGCTGGAACTACAGGCGCACGCTACCACGCCCGGCTGATTTTTTTTTTTATTTATTGTAGAGGTGAGGTCTCGCCTCCCCAGGCGGGTCTCGAACCCGCGGGCTCAGGCACTCCACTCACTTCAGCCTCCCAAGGCGCGGGATTACAGGCTGAGCCACCGAGCCCAGCTAGCAAATTATTTCTTATACTAGCATTGCATATGAACGTGAACCAGATTTTATTTTCATCTCAAAATTTGTGTTTCTCCTTTGTTGAGATGATCAAAGAAACATCTTTGCAAACACATTTTTTTTGTGTTAATGTGAAAATTTTACATTAATGAATTTATTTCAATTAATTTTGTTAAAGAGGAGGAAATAAAGTAAAAGAAAAGAGAAAATACCTGAAAGTAACCATGCCCAGTAGCACAAGGTTATTGGTATCCAGTTTGACTGCAGTGGGGCAGACCTGGGCCAAAACACAGGACAAATTTATCTGATAAACATTTCTCTCTCCTCTGTTTTAAGTACCATAAATATCATAGAGTACCTTCGCTGACAACATCTATTATGATCAGTTATGAAGTAGAGTCTTTAATGAAATGCATCACCTGAAGAATATATGGAGGGTTATGTGGTCTTACAGTAGTATTTTTTTTTACCATAGCATCAAGTGATACACACACACACACACACACACACACACACACACACATGCACACACAAATACATACGTATGCAGTATTTAAGAAAATAGTCCAATTCAGATTCAAGGAATGATTTTTTTCTCACTCTTCATACATGAAGCAGTACTAATATATAAAATGAGAGTAGGAAAATGGCATACAAATGGTATGAAATAGAAATCGTCTCCGTAGCAACAGATGTACTATTTGAATGGTGATATAAATTAAAGCCATAGGAACTAACAGCAACTTTGTAAAAGAGTTATTCTGTTTATGATTGTAAATAGGCCTTACAAACCTGGCCATCCAAACAATTCTAGACTATATTTGCAAGAATTATATGCAAGCCTTCACCAAATTGAAATAGGTATGGAACAATATTACAGCAAAATTTGTCAAAGTTACCTCTAGAGAAGAAAACAACCTAGGCAAAATCTGGATCCACCATTGTCTAAGCTTGGACAAGCTATTTTAACTAATTTGAGTTTGTTTCTATATCTGTAATATAGATATAAACCTATCCAAACAAACAATACTGAATTTATTGTGCATTATTTTTGAATTTGTCCTTTGTGTTCCTTTTAACCAGTAGTGAAGATAATGAAGTCAGAGAACAGTAAACACATTGTGTTCATGATCTTTTCTCTCTAGAAGTCACAAATTTCCATAATCTCAATGACTGACTAATTTTTGACAATTAAATGTGAACAAAAAAGAATGGTTAATGCTATATAACTTGAATGAATCAATGGACAGGGCTTTGTTTTGTTCGAATTAACTCTCTCAGGGCTAATATGACATATTATAGGTATTAATTTAGTTGTAAGTGGTTCCCACTTAAATGGTTTTGGTTTCTATGGAGACTTTTTGCTCTGGTTTACTGGTATATAACTGTTTCCTCACCTTTTCATTTCCTGAAATAGCACCAAGTACAGTATCTAAATTTTGACTAATATAAATCAAAGCACATGCTTTCCTTTCAGTAAAGTCCTCTATTTCAACACGTGTGGAGGATTTTCCTTTTTAATGCATTAGACATCTGTTATTGCTAATGGGTATAAAATGTCACATGTTAAAAACAATAAAATTTATTAAAAACAGTTCAGGTTTTAAATATTTTGAAGTTATTTATGTTTGAGAATAGGTTTTTGGGGGGTCTATGGCTGAGTTTTCAACCCATGAATATGCAAAATATGTAAAAATAAATGAACATATCAACATGTATATGTAAAGCTTTCAGAGATCAAATTTATGAAGTTCTATACTTGTAAAAAAGTAAATATTAAATATTACGCAATCTCCACATACACACAAGTGTGCACATGCACATAAACACACACACACACACACACACACACACACACACTGTAATTTCCTTGGGGCAAAGTAGAACGTAAAACTCTAGTACTAATTGTTTAAAAATCTGGAATTACATTAGAAATGTTAAGTGTATTCCTAACTACTCAAAAAATGCCTTGGTGTTAGTATAAATTACTGTTAACAATTTTTATTGTGTGTGTGTAAATTATGGGTGGACTCAGCTATGTTTTAGAAAGAACTTCTCAGCATTTTATCCAAATTTTCCATTTCAGTGTCAGTGAAATTAAAGTGCATATTTGTTAAGTGTTTTTCCTTTAAAAATTTAAACTCTGTGTATTTAGAGGTAAATTTAACCCTTGTCTCTCCAATTAATTTTAACTTCTCTTTTTTGAAAAAACTGTCAGAATATATGTTTTATTGAAGATAGATTAGAAGTCAGGATACTGGTTATTCTTACAGGGAGAGAAGGGCAATGATAGGAATGGGGCCTTTAATGTGCGATAATATTCCTCTCCCTAGTAGCAAAAGAGAAAAGTTACAGAGTATCACTTCTAAGCATCTTAGATACCTAGTTTAAATGTGTTAGAGTTAAGAAGGCAAGAGTTTTCAGCTAAGTACATCCTGCTGGTTGACTAAATACATATTTGCATCTATTTGGAGCTCTCAAATTGTATTGTATTGCTCTTTTTCATTTAAAATAATGCTATTATTTATCTGATTACAAAAGGATGGTCAAAAACCTGAAAGATACAAACAAGCACAAAAATGACCAGTTCTCCTCTAGCATCTATGGAGTGAATATTTATATTTATAGCCACAATGATATACATACATATACATATATACTTATATATACTCCACATGAAACAGAAGTAAAATCATACCTTACATATTGCTTTATAAAATACTTTTTTTCTTATTAGTACTGAAATTATCTTCTTATATGTTTTTTTAATGGATGCAAATATTTTAAATAAGGACACGCTTTTTTAGCCATGTAAGCTATCTTCCATATTTTGATATTTTAAACAGTATTGAGGTGCATATTTTGAAGTGTATTCTTTAACATGGTTTTGATTATTTCCTTCGGCTAAATTCCTATCGGTGCAATTTTTGTAGGCAAAAAAAGTAATGATAATGTGAAATATGACAGCTTTCCAATCAGAACCAAGTTTCAGAAAGCCTTCTTGAATCTTTTCTAACTCCTTTCTGGATATGGTAAGTTACCAGAACATCAGATACTCTTGACTCCCCTCAAGAGGAAGCAGCTTTGCTCCCAGGGAAAATTCTGTTTTTCTCATTGAGTCAATGACCCTCATCTAATCAATGAGTGTTTTGTAGGTTTCCCCAATGGCAATTCCAGACACTTTCTTTTCTGGCTGTTGGTTTTAGCAATTATATTCAGGCCTGATATACTTATGCGGGGCCAATTCTTGGTGAAGAACTAGAGTAATTCCTGAGCTTGTTTTCAGTGTAGAGGAAAACACTGATGCTCCCTCACTTAAATATCTATTTTGGTGGCAATAGATGGAAACATTCAACAATCATTATTATTATTATGTGTATGAAGTATTCAAGAAAGAAACATTTAATAGTATAAAAGAGTGAAACTGCTTACCAAAGCATGGAGGAAAAGTCAAACTCTTTTTAAGGTTTGAGCTTATTTACATATGCAGAATCCAGTTTACAATATAGATGAAGGCATTCTGTGCAAACACTTTTGCATGTATGTGTGTTTGGATGCATGCAAAATCATACAATGAAAGGAGGGGTTGAATTTGGATGCAGAAGTTCTGAGAGTGTCCAGGGTAAGGACCCTGACGTTTGGATTGAGGTATACTACATATTTTCATGTGGATGTAATTTGGGAAGAATTTGTTGTGTTTTATTGTGTAATGCTTTGAGTTTGGGGCCTTTTTAATACTGTTTTAACTTTAGAAACAGTTAATTGAATTTGATGAAATGTAGTATACTAATAAGGGGTATGAAATTTAATTTGTGGTTCTGTAATTTTGAAACAAAGTGGCACCCAATATATATATTTTAACTGAACTCATCTGCTCTGATTTCAATGGGCTTTGGTGAGATTAGGCAAATAAATAGTGATGAAAGAAATGATGTGGCATATTCAATAAGATCTACAATTAACAAAACCATTGCTTGTCAAATGCTTGTTAACTATAGTCATCACATTTTTTGGCCAAAAACAAGAACCCATGGTTAGAATATTTAAAATTGGATATGTTTCCCAAGATAAAAAATTTTAGGAAATTTCAGAAAGTCTTTTACCACCCGCCCTCAAATGAGCCACTTGAAGTTGAATCAAAGCTTTTTAAAAGGAACAGGATATTTAATAGCTATCCTTTTAACTCTCTAGGCAAGGAAAAAAGTTATTATATAAATACTACATATGAATAAATAGTTACCCATTTTTAAATGTTGAGAGATTATGTGCAACCTAAGGCCAACTTCATCTTTGTGAAAACTGTTATTTAGATGGCAAATAAATCTAGGCCAAAGAATACAAAGCTTTTCTCACGATACTGTATAAATCCACTAGTGTTAAAGTGCAAAAAAAAAAAATGTGTGAATGAAGAGGATAAAGTCAGGTGTCAACATTTTAAGGACTGTTTAAACAGCGCATTTTACACAGGATATCCAAGGATGCACCTCAGGACCCACAGGATCTCTCTGACATATCTTGTCTTTCTTCCTCCCTGATTTCTTTCTGTAGGAGACAGGTGGAAGCTACTTAAACTTCCTGGGTAAAGAGGGACTCATATCTCTCAGGAAACCTACAATAGACCTTGACCATAACACACCCATTTTTAGTTGAACTGGTTGAGTAAGTTCCAGGTTTTCAGATTCCATATCAGCCTAGATCAGCCATGGGCATAAGTGCTTAGTAACTGAGGCAATCTTACTGCCCAGTCAATATTGTCAACAGCATAGCTTTCAAGATAAATTTACTCAAAAATAAATTCCCAGAGGACTTACCAATTGAGCTATCATTTTTTTCATATGAAAATATATATGCAAATTTTAGAGATTGTTTTAGGATTACAGAGTTTACAGTGACTTCTTGGCAGACTAAAGATTATGATTATATATGCTATGGATTGGAAGCTTTACCTTTAAATTTCTATGCTTAAAAAAAAGTCCTTAAGACAGCAACTTAAATTGGGCACAAAATGTCACGTTATTTAAAATATTCTATTTAGGAGAAGCAGAATAGATATTTAAGATTGCTTTTCTGTGTGTTCTCATGAGCCCTTCTAAAAGGCTGAATCATCATTTTGTTTTACATACACGTTCAACACTGAAACAGCATAAACAACCACAATAGCAATAATGGCTAAATATTTATTTTGTGTGAGGCACTGTTCTAAGCATTTTATATTATCTCTTCTGAATCTTTCAATAGTTCTGTGTTTATGATTTTCACTTTACAGATCAGAATTAGTAGGTTTAAGTTTTAAGTCAGTTATCTAATTTAGTAAGAAGCAACATTAGGATGTGCAAATATCACAACTCTATACTTGCAAAAATATCTCATCAAAAATGGCAGCACTGACTGAGCGGCCCAGAGTCAAACATTCAGTTCTTGGCTATACCCTTTAGGGTCAGAATTAAAAAGCAAATCCCAACTTTTATTCAAGGACCCACATAATATTGTGCACAAAATATTGATTTCATTTTCATGAAACACTTAAAGAAAAATTATAGAATCATATGAAACATGTATCTGTGAATGGTTCATTAAAACTAATGGTAATTTACATTTAAAGATGGTTTATGGGTTCAAAGGATTGTCATAGTAATTATCTAATTTTTTTCATTTTTTCACTTTTTATCTTGAAATCATTATAGAATTATCAAACACTGCAAAGTTGAAGAACAGTTATTCATTTTTACCACAACATTTCTACTTAATGTAAAATCATAAATACTTCCAAATAATCTTAGTCCTTCCGATTTTGGTCTCTAAAATCCTTGTCTGGTTTCACTCTTTGTTACCTGATGGACCTTGAGAAAGTTCTCTATTCCTTAATTGTCTTCATCACTATGGAAGTAACACAAGTCTGTTTTCTAAAATTACTATGAGAACTTTAAAAATTGTGTAAAGAACTCAACATAGTGCTTAGAACATGTGATGCCATAGCATACAAACAATAGTTATACTGATATAGATATTAGTACTAATTATTATGGATATTACTTCATCCAGACTATTAGATTCAATATAGCCAATCAGTTCAAGATCTGACCAGTAACAAATACAGATTTGAATGTTACTAGCCTTTGAAGAAGTTACAAAATTATCTGCAGTAAAATAATAGTTCGATCATTCATTCATTCTCACATTCAAACACATTTACATGATATTTTTGCCTTCTGTTGTTCACCAACTGTTTGATCTATGTCCATATTCCCATAGACACTTTTTTTTCTCTTTTGAAGACTGGAAATCATAAAAAAAAAACTGTTCATAACAGCTGCTTTGAGGTCATCTACGTCTGTTGGCTGCAGGTGGAAATCTCCTTCACAGAGCCCTAAATAGAAGGTTGTAAAATTTGTCCTTTGAGGGAGCCAGACCAAACCAGCCTTTCGTATAATTTATCATCCACAGAACGTGTTAAGGTGCTTTTGATCTTTTAGGGCAATATCTTTCAAAGTGATGTGGTGCCTATATGTGACCATCAGTGCTTTCTTAGGATTCCTAGTATCATGCTGATTTCAACGGTGAATGAAGGAATTTTCAAGATGATACACTGATGATTCGATTTAATAGAAGAACCTTGTTGAAATTCAGTTGTAAAGATTAAATGAGAGAAAGTATGTGAATGATGCTTTGAAAACAATAAAGCACTAAGCAAACCTAAGACATTTTACTATAATTTCTGCAATGTCCTATTTATTGAATTCTTGAGTTCATTGAATATTGAAAGTTCTATGTCTTGTGCCAAATTAAGGGTAGGATACTACCAAATACTAGCCATAAAGAGTTCTTTTATGTAAAGAAAAATATATTTATATTTTTCTTTGAATTTCTTTATACTCTTTTAAGAAATGTGGTATAGGCACAGAACTAAAAATTTGGTGTCTTAGAGAATGTTGTGGAAATTTATAGGCTTTAGTTTATACAGACTGAAGAAGTTTTTCCATCTTTCTGGTATTTTATTCCTGTCAGTTTGCATTGCTTCTTTCCTTCCCTTCTCCTCTTCCGCCAGGTTTGGTTTTAAGCTTCAGATTCAAAGAAACCCCAAAGTCAAAACAAAATGGTCAGAACTGCTGACTCTTGTTTTGTAATCTTTTTTTAGTTCAGTATTCACAGGAAGAGAGGGTGCTGACCAGAAATTGGGTCTAACTTCACCCAAAATGTTGGCAAGATTCAGGAACCTTTGAGTGAACTTGTGCCAAGTTAATGATATATAGCAAAACTTCACCAATTTTCCAAAAACATTTAAAATATACTTTAATGATATAATATCACCCTATAAAAAGTTGAGTTAGTACTTAACATTTAATATTAATCTACTGCCTCTTTTTAATAAAAGTGAAATAATAGTCTAATTTGTGTTTTGTATTAAATGGAGTCTTTTGTTTTTTAAAGTTAGAGATACATTTTGGAACTGTTCATGTAAAATGTATTTGTGGCTTCATTACCTTTGAAGTTTCCTTTGAAGATTTGTAATTAAGAAAAAAGTATCCTACAATTTTGCTTATCAAGTTTCATCTCAGAATTTTTACAACTATGTTATAAATCTTCCAGAAGAGTGACTTTATAATGGAAATGCTGACAAATGTGATAATAAACACCAATCCAAGAGTCTTAATTGTATGTTCGTGTGGGAATTATGCATACTAGCAGAAGATTTGGCTCAGTTTTCAGCACTAATTTTGCCAAAATCTGCTTTCACACTGGGTGACTAACAGTACAAGATGATCAGCCTGAATGGCTCCCTGTTGATGGCAAAGGCTTCTGATTATTTTTACATTCCTTGGAAAGCTTCATTATGTCTTTCAAATATGATTTCATTTAGATCTTTTTATGGTTACATGACTGAATACTAATAGTAATCTGATAGCTATGGGGAACTTAGTTTGAGACCAAAAGGCAGTTTTCAGTCAGTAAAGAGTATATAAATAAATTGCCTCCAAGTAACATCTAAAATGATATTCAGAGTCTAAATGTTCAAATAGCTTTAAGATTTCAAAACCCAATTATTATAATTTTCCAGAATTAACTGACAGCATTAGAATTTTTAAAAAAATTTATGGTAGAAATTATTGAAAAGCTAATAGCCACTCATATTCCTATCAATGTTGGTTTAGAACATAACAAAGAGCAAAACCATTTTAACATAATATGTTACACACAAAACTACAATTAAAACTAAAACATTGCTTAGAAAAGATTAGTGTCAAAATATCGAGGTGCACTGGATTTGAGATCAAGACATGGATCATTTTGTCTTATCTCTATGGATGATTTGGTGTAAGGAATAAGTCAATTCATTTCTCTGTGTCTCTGATCTTTATTTGGCTTCAAATTATTGTTAATACAATGATCATTAATATACCTTAACAAACTATATTTTGGAGCAGCTTCTAAACAAGCAAAAACTTGCAAAAAATAAAGTATTTATGAACTATAGCTGTTTTAACAATGGTAGATATCATTCTTCTAGTAATAGTGGGGAAATAGTTTTTCATTGAGAAGTTCTTCTGGTATTGTTTTCTATGTTGAAGAGGCATTCACTGTAGGAATATTATGTGCTTACTTAGAGCATAAGAGAGTATGTTAGAATATAAGGGAGAGGATTAAGGGTGATGGGTGGCTGTATTCCCTTTTCAGTATGCAATAAGGTTGATGGTCCCTGGTGTACATAGTTTTGCTTTATTTGTGGCTTTCAAAACAGGTTTTTCCAACAAAATATTAAGAATATCTATATTTGAACCACTCTTTTTCTTTATATTTATTCAACAACTGCTTAATTTTTTTTAAATGATGCTTATTAAAGAAGGACTTTAACTGGGAGTAGGAAAAAATCTTCACTGAGACTCCTCTCCTCATGTACCCACAACTATCTGAAGGACCTTGGTTCAAGCACTAGCAAGTCACCTAGAAGGAAGAATTGTGGGACAGCAATTATGAATCTATTCACAGTAACTGGAAAGTCAACACATTTTTGATTGAGTGAGTTGTTGGATAGATAAACATGAGGGATTGATGGAGCCACTAACATCCCATAAAGAGTTGGGAGCAGAATATTGTACGATGATGAGTTGAAAAATAATTAGCTATTTTTATTTTGCATATCAAAATGAGTAATTTAAAATGTATCTTAAAAATATAGATATGCTGGTCTAGGTAACCAAAATGTTGAATAGAAAAAGAAGAGAAAAAAAGAGAAAATGAGCAACTTTACTTTATAAAACTGATATAGAGGTCATTGTCCAGGTCTCAGTTTGTTTTAATAAAGGTGCTAGAGAATAAGAAAAGAACCCTACCTGGTTTTGTTGTTGTTTGTCTTAGCTGTTTACATTTCTTTCTTACCTGTTTATCCTGATGTTCTTATGGTAGAGGTGGAAAAAAATCCTGCTGGAAAGACACAGTCAAAATAAGAAAACATCTTGGGGTGAGAGCTCATTTTAGAACTAATCCAGTTCCTATGGGAAGGAGAACTAAGAGAAAGTTTAAATGTTCTAAGCAGAGATGAAGGCTCTGGGGAAACTGCAAGATCCTGCAGTGCTGGAAGGAGGGAGTGTGAGAGGCAGAACCCACCAACAAGGAAATCCAGTCATTTGCATCTACAAACTTAAACACTCATTTCATCCACTTATTACAAGTACCCAATATCAGGAAATCATAATAGATGGAAAAGACATTAATAAGAATGCTCTTTGCACCATCATTTATTCTTTTATAAAGAAAATATCTCAATCTACCCACCTGTAAATGATGCAGTTAAGTTGTGATAACATCGACATGACAATTAAATGGTAATAAAAATCACATTTGGGTAATACTTAAAGAAAAAGTGCTCATTCTATAATGCCGAGTGAAAAAAGAAACAGTATATCCAAAAGCATCCCAAATTTGTTAAATATATTGAATTTATAACTTCATTTTTAAAAGACTAGAATGAAATAGATGGAAATGTTAACAGTACGTTAATATGGGGTGATCGATTTTTTTTTCTTTTTGGGACTCTTGTTTTTCAAACTCTCTAGAATGAATATATGTTTCTTATTAATAAAATGAATTCTATTCTTAAAAACATGATAGTCAGGATTGAGTGCTTGGTCGGGCGCCCGCGGATACCTGTGCACAGTGAGTGGTGAAAGAGTGTTGAAATGATCACCGGGGATTATCCTTTAGGTTTGCTGAATTTACCTTTGGGTAGGTATTATCCACTGGGGTTCCTCTCCTCACGTTCCCACGCCTATCTGAAAGACCCCAGCTCAGATGCTAGCAAGTCACCTAGAAAGAATTGTGGAATGGCAAAGCGTCCAAACTGGAGGCGGCCTCTTGGCCCCGACCTCCTTCAGCCTCATTTCCCTCGCAGGCATTTTGCAAAACGTCGGAACGCATCTCTTCTTTTGACTTTCGTCTTGCCCAGGAAACCCTAGATGCCATTAGAATGAACGCTCTCTTCCCTACCTATAGCTACAAATATAAAAGTGCGCGCTCAGCCGTCGCTGCGCCTGGAAGAGCCCGGCCCCTTCCCCCAGGCGGCAATGGCTAGCGCAGACAGGAGGCGAAAGCACTGGACACCCAAGACCTCCTGCAGGCCCAGGAGGACCCCGAGTGCGTGTACCAGAGGTGCCTCCCGCCCCCCAATTCTGGCCTGGGGTCCAACGGGCAAAACCGATTTGCACTCGGGCTAAGGCACTGAGTGAACATCACTGTGGCCCGGGGACGAGGAGCTGTGGTCCCTCTGAGATCCACTACGTGAGCCGGGCTCGGTGGCTCAGCCTGTAATCCCGCGCCTTGGGAGGCTGAGGTGAGTGGATTGCCTGAGCCCACGGGTTCGAGACCCGCCTGGGCAACTTGGCGAGACCTCATCTCTACAATAAATCAAAATATTAGCCGGGCGTGATAGCGCGCGCCTGTAGTTCCAGCTACTTGGAAGGCTGAGGCGGAAGGATCGCCGGAGCCCAGCAGGTCGAGGCTGCGGTGGCCTGGAGCGGCCACTGCACTCCAGTCTGGGCGACAGTGAGACTCCAACTCAAAAAAAAAAAAAAAAAAAAAAGAATGAGTGAATGGGCCG
>CAUYQG010245385.1:0-10995 GCA_963574415.1 Tarsius wallacei
GCCTGAGCCCGCGGGTTCGAGACCCACCTGGGCAAGCGAGACCTCATCTCTACAATAAATCAAAAAATTAGCCGGGCGTGGTAGCGCGCGCCTGTAGTTCCAGCTACTTGGAAGGCTGAGGCGGAAGGATCGCTGGAGCCCAACAAGTCAAGGCTGTGGTGGCCGGGAGTGGCCACTGCACTCCAGTCTGGGTGACAGAGTGAGACTCCAACTCAAAAATAAATAAATAAATAAATAAATGTTTTAATCCACACTGTTCCACAGAACAGTTAACCCAAGAATTGGCAAATGAGATGAACCAGTCAAGCACTGTGCAACGTTGGTATTCCATGGGCAAGTAAAAACGCTACTAATTTATGCATCTGCCTAATATAAAGCAAAAGGATGACTTTTAAAGAGTGACAACAAATCTAGGGAGAAAGAAGAGGATAATGCATGAGTAGCATCAGGAGAAGAGTTTCTGGTTTCTGACATGGGTAGAAATTATGCAATTTACTTTGTGATGATGTATTAAATTGTATGTTTTTGTTTGGAGCAATTTTTCATTATATATTTTATAATGAAATCTAAAATGTTAAAAACATTTATAATATAAAATGTTAACAATAACAACAAAAATATGTTGACTAGCCAAATGACCACCAGAAAATAGAAAGTACTAGTGAATTGATTGATATTCACTTACAGTCATCTAGTTGTGTTCTCAATTCTCTATTTTTTAATCTGAAACTGTCAGTGTCTTGATTTAATATTTATATGACACCGAAGGAGTCATGACCATGAAATTTTCAGATCATTTAAAACTGAGATAGATGACAGAATGGAGATTCAAAATGATCTTGACAGACTTGTAATTCTAGCCCCAAATCAACAAGAAGAAACGTATCAGGAATAATATACGCATAGCACACCAAACAATGACTGTCAGGGGGTTAGGCAGAGAGAGAGGCCCCAGTGTTCCTTCTGCCAAGAAGCGTTTCACAAGGCCCCTGCGGGAATGTTAGACAGAGTTCCATGAATCACCTAGCTTTGGGATGCCATTGAACAAGTAACTCTTGACATTCAAAGGGAACTTTTAAAACTCACCCAATTGCAGGAACACATACAACAGAGAGGGTCAGCAAAGGGAACACAAAAAATAGTCTTCAAGACCTAAAAACAAAGAGCAGCAGTGGCAGCTTGTAGTTTTTTCTACTGGCCAAACAGACAACCCAAACTTGGGAGAAAAGCAAAGCTGAGTACTACAAAATCTTTCTTTAAGCAGCTGCATGAGTGAGAACTCACTGAGAATAGTTATATATGCTGAATCATGGTTCAGACACCTCATTACAATTGTAAGGGGAGGAGGGCAAAGGAAAGAGGATTTGGAGGAACCAGAAGAGAAATGGTTATCTTCATCACTCTGAATGGAGTGGTGATTGGAGAATATAAGGTTCTATAAGAAAAGATATAATAATAATGTTATAGATCTCACTACATAACCAAAACAGTCTTTCTCATCAAATCCTCTTGCCATATCCACAAAGTCTTGACTTACAGAACCATTCCAGGTGTTGCTACATATAGATATAAGAACCTACCCTGCTAACACAGGCAAAATTCTGGCACTCCACATGAGCAAGATGAGTTAAATTGCACACCTTCCAGAATTCTGTCCACAGAGCTAAATCCTTTCTGGCTCAAGTTAGGGGTATTCATAAATCAGCTATGCCAGTACAACATAGGTGGGAACTAGCCTAAAGATATAATTGTGGCTTTGCTTGTCTGACTTCCAACTCTGGTAAGGTAGGAACTGTGTCTGTCTTGTTTTCCAGTAGATTTCCAAGGCCAAACCCCAAGTCACACTCTGTAATTACTGACAGGAGACAATACTGGCAGACAGAGAGCCAGGAAGGAAAATTCAGGCAAAAAAGTTCTTGGATTTATACTGGCCATATCTTCAGAAAGACAACACTACAATTTGACTATTTAAAAAGTTAACATATCAGTAGACTGTAGCAATATAAGCCTAGAATCTAGAGATGAGAGGAAAACATTTGAATTCACTCATGTAAGATCACATCTGCAGCTTGGAGTTCCACAATCAGTTACCACATTCAAGCAATGCAGTAAGAAAGTTAAGTTCAGAAATGGTGACCAGAGTGATGAGGGATGTATAAATCAAGCCCATAAACAGTTGAGGAAACCAGAGCTATGTGTCTTGGAGAGACAACAAGAAGGTCATGTTCCAATAATGAAAGGAAAGGGTTGTCATGGAGAAGATGTAGGCACATTTCTTAAACCTGACTGGGCGGCCATGTCAACCATCAGAACTGTGCAAAAATACTGAGGCCTCAGGCCATTCCAGATCTACTGATTCTCTCAGGATGGAATCTGCACCTCTGTGTTAGCATGAAGCTCCCAGATGACTGATGCAAAGTCAATGCTGAGAACCACTGGTGTAGACCTATTCTATTTTTTTAAATTGAAAGTCTTAGGACTACTGAATAGAAATTGTAGGGGGTGGGTAGATATAAACTTTAAAAATAATAAATAATATTATTAACAATGAATATTCTGCAATTGAATATCTAGGTTGGCAACAAATTGATTTAGAAACTTTTTTTAAATGTTCAAAAAAGAGACCACCACAACAACAACAACAACAAAATATTTTAAGAATCCTGCCAAAATACTCTGTGTATATTAGGATGGTCACTAAAGAGGCCTTCTGAGGTCTTTTCTGAGGTCATTTCTGTGGCTAATGCTCTTTGAAGCTTGGTCTAGAACTGCCCCATTTGACTAAAGGTCAGATTTCCAACAACCTTAAACTTTCAAATGCAGTCATTTTCATCTTTTCTGGGCTTTACTGCAAAATTTGACAGTAACAAGCAATCGATTTTATCAAGGATTTGATAAACTTGATTATCTGTTTCTTCTCTAGCCTGTAGCAGATTAAGAGAAAATAAGAAATACGAATGAGAAGATTATTGGTAACCACACATCATAACTGTCCCAAGACTGAGCATAGAGACAGAAAACAGAAAGATGTAAAAAAGCAAATAGAAATCTGTTACTGAGCAGTACATTCATAATTACTCAAAATGATGTTCCCAAGTAACCTAAAAGTATATGACTTATGGCGGGTATCCTGTTATAGAAAGGTAGTCTTCACAGAATAACAGAATTTTGTAAGAGTTTAAAATTTTTTTGAAAACTTAGAAAAATTTATTCTTTACCACCTTTTCCTTTTTTCTTTTTTAAACTTTTTAATACAATGTAATATTCATGTAGAAAAAAATGTCATATTGAAGTGCATAGCTCACTACATTTAAAAAATTAACATACCATGCAACCAGAATGAAGATTAAACAAATAAAGAGTATTACCAGAAATCAAAAACTCCCTGTTACACTTTTCCAGTCATTATACCCTCCAACTTCCTAAGGATAGCTGATGTCCTACTTCTAACAGTATTGCCTTTGTACTTCATATAAATAGACAGTATGTACCCTTGTATCATTTTGTGTTTAAATTATATTAACTTTGTATTTTTTAAATAATGACTCCCAGGATGTGACAGTGACTTATCACATAAATAATAACAAAGTGAAAAATACACAAAGTCACAGCTCTTGATTCCTGGACTAAAGTAACTGTCACTTTCTCTTTTAGAAAGTCTTTAACATGTTCACTTTAAAAAGTAAATTTCAATTATAGGAATGAACAAATAAACAAAGATACAGAAACAACAAAATTAAATACCATTGTTTTGCAAAATGATAGCTCTATCTTTTATACCTTCTATGAGTCCACAAAATTGATCCTTACCTAATTGGTCAATTTGCAAAAAGCTAAGTTATCTCTATGAATATGTATTTTTATTAAATTTTCATCTTTTCATAGACTAATGTGCTGATCAATGTAATCCTAAAGATGACCGAGGAAACAAATTTTAAAATTAGTAGATTGACTCCTAAATATTAAGGCCATGATTTTCCTCACCAAAGACTAAGTATGCCTTCATTAAAAGTGTGGAGCTGGGTTGGCTGTACCATGGTCACTGGTCAATTGAATGATCACTCTTGGTCTTGGCCTGAAAGCTATTCTCTTGTGCTTCAGTGCTATCATTGCTTCAAAATTCAAATATTAATAATATATTTATTTTGTAGACAACCTAAGATCAGTAACAGAAGTTATCACTCGCTGTAAAGTAAAAATGGAAGCAGACTGATTTACAAAAAGAAAAGTACTCCCAAATGGCATACACATTTAGAAATTCTTAAAATTCTTAAAGATAAATGTTTGCATTAATAATGTTCCATTTTCCCTGATGTCTCTGTTTTCTGTTTGGAGAAGTTGGGCAATAAGATGAACCACAATGTTCTTTTTTAAGGTTGACCTTTGTAATTTCCTTTCTTTTTCTCTGGCCCAATTAAATGCTGCACTTAGAGTGAACTACAAATTTTGTTTCTTATTGACTTAAATTAATTTCATAGGCTTTATATTGCACAATGAAATGCAATAAAAATGGTTTTCTCTAAATTAATGGCAAGTGTAGAGTAGCAATTTTGGCTAAGGCCTATAAAAATCTATGTCTTTTCCCCTAAATGACATTAGAAAATGAAGGCAAAACTGTATAATATGTGTAAGGTGTAGAAAGGAGTATCTTTAACATGCAGTTGGATATCTAGAAAAACCACAACTCTCATTAGATAAATAAGCAAGTGAAAAAGGACACACATATAATTTTCATTCTCAGCTCAGGGTCTCTTGTGGAAGATGATTAAAAAGAAAATTGTTTGCTAGCTGAAGTTAACCCTTTCTTGATACTATGTCTGTGTAGTGTCTAAATTAACACTTTATAATTACATAAAAGCCATGTCTAAACATTAAGTTTCCAGATATATATTTTTATTAATCACTTTGAATCACTCTTCTGTGTTAAACATTCATTTTAAAGACATTTAAGGTAAAACTTTTCAAACCTATTTTAAGAAATAGTTGACTTAAGGCAAAGATTCAAAATTAATTTCACTTGCTGTTTCTCTTTAAAGCCCCCATGGTGACCTCAGAATCCCCTGAAACTTTCTACTGCAACGTGACAGAGGATCTAAAACTATCACAAGGGTTTCACAAAATTCTTAAATTCAGAATGACTCTAATTTTTTTAAAAAGTCAAAACTTCTAAATGTAAGAATCTTGAGTAGGCTGAACATCATTAAAATGTGAAGCAAAGCTTTTTCTTTTCACTCATGGACATTTCCCAGTTTGGAAAATGGCATATGGTTGAGGCAGCAGAGCCTGTCTTGGCACAACAGGAATGGTGGCATCAAGGAAGGGCACTTAGGAAGTCCCCAATACCAGTCTTGGAAAGGATGCCATTTGCCTGTGCCTGGTGTTTCCTACCAAAATATGTATCTGCTTGCCAGTAGGAACACCTCATGCACATCATTTCCCTGTGGCTCAATTTCCTCATTTATAAAATTGTAACAGAAAT
The DNA here is from genome assembly GCA_963574415.1 of Tarsius wallacei. Taxonomy (NCBI): domain Eukaryota; kingdom Metazoa; phylum Chordata; class Mammalia; order Primates; family Tarsiidae; genus Tarsius; species Tarsius wallacei. The sequence goes on from CAUYQG010245385.1 coordinate 5,480, forward strand.
TACCCTCTACAAATTCTCATATTCTAAAACCTAGGCTTTTGAAAATGAGCTGGGAATTCCCAGGTGACCCAACAGCAGGGCTTAGAAGTATAGAGGCCGGGGGGATGGGGGGAGAGTGGGGGAGAAGGAAACTGAGCAATGCTTTCTCTTTCCCCATCTTTCCAAACCTGGGCACACCCATTCCTAACCAGTTCCCCCTTTCCACTACGAACACTTTTGATGTTGGATCATGACTAGAGAAAAGAGAAAGGAACAAGAGGAAATAACTAAAAAGTCCAAGCAGAAAGAGTGAAAGAATCTTCTAAAAAAAAAAAAAGTGGAACATAATTTTTAAAATTCCCTATCCCTCGGCTCCCGAATTAGTGGTGAAAGTACTCAGAGATGTCTCAAGTATTAGTATTATGATCATCCTTTTATACAGTATGCAGATGGAAAATCAGAATAGAATAGAGGAAGAAAAGAACAGAGAAAAGACAGATTAACAGAACCAAATTCCAGATGGGAAAGAATGAAGAGAGGCAAATGGCATCTGGCTCGCCCTCTCAACTATTCACGCTTTTTCCTATGGGAGGAAAAGGAGGCGGTTGGATGCTCCGAGTCAGGGCAGACAATAAAACATCACCACAATGACAGTCACGTTATTACTTTCCGGCTTGTGACCAAAATGAGACCCTAGTGTGGCAGAATTAAAATTTGCAATCTCATCCATGGACAGATTTTCTATAGCAGACATTTTGTTAGAGATCTTTTAAAAAAATAGCCTAATGTGTTAATATTGAAAATAGATGCATGTAATTTGAGAGTCAGTATAAAATACTATGTGGATTAAATTAATAATGTTTCATTACTCACCCATCACAGAGTCATTATCTTAAATAACCATATTTCATTTCAGTGGACAGAGTGTAAATGAGTATGTATTTTTATGTAAAGTGGACCTGCATCATTATTTATTCATGAGTTTTAAAAGGATCATTATTTTTGACAGACAGCTCCTGTCAAAAGATTTATGCATAAGAGCTCATGTTTCCCCACAATAATCATCAATCAATAAACTTTAGGACTTGGTACTTAAAATTCAGTGTTATATAGATGCACATTTTGCTCTAATTAAACACATGTTTGCATTTGGAAAATAAACTGCAACCTCAGTTCAAATATATAAAATCTGAAATATCAATATTGTATGGGCAGGGAGAGTCATGGTTTTAGTTTGGGAATGTGCCTTGTTACATTCTAAGTAATTGCTTTGTTTCCACACACCAGGCTCTTTTTCTGTATCCCTGTGGGGCAGAAAGGGACGCTTACAAGTTTTAGCTTTTAACACTGTAATTGGTTATCAGTGACGGTCATTTTCTGAGCAGCGATATTCTCTCTAGCTTCCTGCTTTTGGCCTGACTTGAGGGAACTGGGAGAGCATAAACCAAGCATTTCAGTGGCACAGAAAACAGCACATGGCTTTCAGTGTGAGACTTGGAAGTCAGTTCAGGAGATGGGGGAGACGATGTACAGATGATAACATATAATTACAAAACAGCAAAACTGTAACTGAAACTAATGATAAAGGTGATGGAAGGCAGTTTCTGAATCCCCAAGATGGACCAAAAAGGCAACAAGTTACCAGTGTGAGGCAAAAGACTCACTGCTCAGAGGAGAATTCTTAGTGGTGATATAGCTTTAACCCCAGAGAAAATAATTGAAAGGTTTGAAAGTCTCCCGGGACCAGCTGTCCCTTCAGGATTTCCATAGACATTCCATTAATGTGCTGTCCCCAAATCACTGTGTCTCCAGATAAGCTAATAATGCTCCAGACAGTTATTCTCTGAAATGCTTTTTTGAATAATCTGAATCTAAATGCCTGCATTCAATATATTTTCCTACTTGGCAAAGCCTGCTTTCGTATCTAGATTTTTTAGTATTTAGATGATCTATTATTTTGATACATCACCTCACTATCAAATACTCGACACCTAGTTTCCCTTCTATCAGGGTCTGAAACTGGAAAGTGGTGCATTTATCTCTCATGCCTTCTCCCTGCGAGCATGAGCAGTCAGGTACAGCCCGGAGCATAGACAAGAAGAATCCCAGGCACAGGGCACTTTTAACCTTTGTCTGGGAAATATGCAAATTCTATTTCCACGGCCGGGGTGTTTTTTTTTTTTTTTAATCAAGCAACTAAACAGCTAAGCTGATGAAGAAAATGTCAGGCCTTTCCTTGATGGGGAGAGGGCACAGAGAGGAGAGAGAGAGAGAGAAAGAGAGAGAGAGAGAGAGACAGGCAAGAGGGAGGAGGAAGACAGGAGATGAGGCAGGTCAGCAGAAAGAGACCCACCACTTTGACAACAGCTGGTGGAAATAAAAAAAGTCCTGAAATGACTGAGACTGATGCATCATAGAACAATTACAAAAATAATGAGGCCCTTATATTTTTTCATTAGATTAAAAGTGCAACATTCAGAGCTGTCAACAGATTTTCCCTCCAGGAAATAAATTGTCAGTTTAATAACACATTAAAGGATGAATTCAGTTACTTACATAAGGTTCTCGGGGCAGTGCTGGAATGAGTTTTGAGAAAAGAGGTGGAGAAATGGGAAATAAAATTTTTTTTATGGAAAATGAACAGTTTTGGAGCAATCCCAGAGGGACAGACATGAAGCCAACTTGGGGAGATGGGGGAAGAATCTCATTGCTGAAGAATCAGAGACTTCAACAGAAAACTTGCAGTGAGAAATACGCTGAGTTTGAAATGTCTGTGAGGCCAAGAGTTGGATATTTATTGTTACAAAATGACTTTTTAAAAGTGTGTTTTGGGGAAAATGAAGAAAGGAGTATCTGCCACCAGTGTGTGTTGCACAGAAGAGAATAGCTGCAGAGGTGAGATTGAGAGCAGAAATGAAAGAAAGAGAGAGAACCATAACTAAAACTAAAACATGGGACTCAGAAATTCATATTCTGAGAAAGATTTTCATGGGACATGAGATTGGAGCTGTAGATAGGGATTGCATGGAGGGAAAGCCAATTAATTTATAGAGTTTTTCAACTTATAAAGACATATCTACCTAGTTATGTCACAATAAAACATAGATTTTGAGTATTTATGGTGATACAAATTTAAACTTTTCTTATGTTTCCATTTGGTTATTTGGCACTTTTCACCACTGTTGGGACACAGAGAGTGATAACTCAAAGAGTGGGGCATTGACAAGCTGAGCACTTTGAAAAGAAATCGAAAGACCTCTAAAACAAGACTGAAAACCAAGGTCTCTCTGGTTTCCGCTGGTGCCTGTCTCTCTGGATCCTCTTTCTTTCCTAGAGAGTGATTCAGAGGGACTCTCTCTGGAATTTTCTTATCTGACCAAGGATACTTCTTTTCAAAAGAAATGCAATTGTTTTAAGACTCCTTCTCAAGGAATTTCATTAAATAGAATTAAATAGAAAGAAACAGGGGGCTGGGCACAGTGGCTCACACCTATAATCCCAGCACTTTGAGAAGCCCGAGGTGAGAGGATTGCCTGAGCCTGCGGATTCAAGACCAGCCTGAGCAACTTGGCGAGACCTCATCTCTACAATAAATCAAAAATTTAGCCAGATGTTATAGCACACCCCTGTAGTTCCAGCTACACGGAAGGCTGTGGTGGAAGGATCACCTGAACTCAGCAGGTCGAGGCTGCAGTAGCCGGGAGCCTGCTACTCCCTCCAGCCTAGGTGACAGAGTGAGACTCCAACTAAGGAAGGAAAGAAGGAAGGAAGGGGAAAGATTAACCACAGAGAAGAGAATACACTAAAATTTGTCACAATGACTTTTCATCTATTCTTCTGAGGCAGTTTGGAGAGATTACATGGAAGACTTTATCTGTGTAATAAGACGACCTTTGTTCACAATGCAGTTCTGTTCCATGTCTTCTGGAAACTTGTTAGTACCATTCAGTTTTCAAAGAGAATGATTTACAAATTATTGTCTGGTCTTCTGCCTATTAATTCCCTCTAAAAATTATTTACTACCACTCTAAAAATTGCCCATAATTCCCGCTCCCCAATTTCCCTCTCCACTCTGATAAGAGTATTTAAGATTCAACCATCTGGCTCCTTTTTTAATCTCATAGTTGAGGAACCCCCATGTTCATATGCATTTTTTTGCCTCACTCCCCATATGCATTTTAATACTTTTTTTTTTTTTCATATTAACCTGTCTACTCTCAGTCATTTCAGGGGAACTTCAAAGAGGGTGGGCAGAAGGGAAACTTTCTGTCCCTCCACTATAAAGTCTGTTATTAGGAATCTTATTGTATTTTGTGCTTACTAATAAAGTCTCAGGTCATGATTAACTTCCTTCTAGATACATTCCTAAGGGACAGACTACCATTTTAAGAATCATAAAAGCTAACAAATGTCAAATTGATATGGAAACAAAGGAAGATGCCAAGGGTCTAGTAATTTTATATTACTAGGATACCTAGTAATTTTCCAGATCAAAGGCAAAGATTTACTTCCCCTTCATTAGGAGAAAATAACTGAATATATGAAAGTGTTTAGTGTTTAGTTGGTCAGGGACCTAGAGAGTAAGGATTTGTGAAATTCAAGAGGTTATAGATTTCTGCTTGGCAATACAGAAAAAGCTTTTATGCCCTAATTTTAGGTCTGGTAGTTCATTGGTACTTCATATATACAGGGTCTGACAATTAAATTTGTGAACTTACCACCATGCACTTATGTTGACAGCACTCTACAAACAACTCAGTAAGGTTTTATAAACTTGGTATATCAGTGTCTCACAGCTGTGTTCATGATGACACGTGGTGGTGTCTTGCTGAGTGGTATTCACTATTATTGTTGCATGTTTTTGTATGCTGTCATAAGAATCTTGGAGCTTGAATTAGAGCAATGAACAAACATTAAATTTCTTGCTAAACTTGTCAAGAATGGAGGTGAAGTCAGAGACATGTTAGTCCAAGTAATTGGGGATAATGCCATGAAGAAAACAGCAGTGTACCAATGAATTAAATGCTCTTTTGAGGGGAGAGAAAGTGTCACTGATGAAGGAAGGTCAAGACGGCCAGTAATGAACAGAACTGACGAAAACACTGCAGAAATTCATCAAATTGTGCGTCAAAATTGTCAGCTGACTGTGAGAAGCACAGCAGAGAAAGGTGTGTGCAAAAATGGTCCCAAAGGAGCTCTTGCATCATGACAATGCATCAGCTCACACAGCACTGTCTGTGAAGGAGTTTTTGGCCAGTAAACAAATAACCATATTGGAACACACCCTTCCTAATTGCCTGATCTGGTCCCCAATTACTTTTTTCTTTACCTGAGGTAAAGAAAATATTAAAAGAAAGACATTTTGATGACATTCAGGACATCAAGGGTAATAACAACAAAGGTTCTGATGACTAGTCCAGAAAAAGAGTTCCAAATTGTTTTGATGAATGAACTAGGCATTGGCATCAGGAATACACAAGGGGAATACTTTCAAGTTCACCACAGTGATATTCAGCAATGAGATAGGCAGCACTTTG
>CAUYQG010245387.1:0-21271 GCA_963574415.1 Tarsius wallacei
AAAAAAAAAAAAAAAAAAAAAAAAAAAAAAAAAGAAATCACTTCCACCAAAAAATGAAGGAAAAGGAAAATGACAGCACAGATCTAACATGAGTTCAAATATTATATTAATACTTGTACAGAGTTGTCGATCAACTAACGAATAGCCAGCAGAGTAAACCCGAAGTCCACAACGTTAATCAATCTAGTGAAAACTACTAAACAGTCGGTGAAATGAATGAATGGGTATTTACCAAATTCTACAGCTTGAAACATGTATCTGCTTTCTTTTACCACTTTCCATTTTTAGGCCTGTAAATAAACTAATGAAAAAAGTTTCAAATGGAAGTCAAATCCAGGTGTGATGGGCTCTCATATTCCTCTACTTCCAGGTGATCCAAAATTAAACAGCTTCGTAATAAGAGATGAACAGAATCGGGGTGGTAACCATACAAATGCTTCAGTCATTGTGGAGCTCCAGACAGTCACCCATGTGTAAGGGGGGCAAATGACTCCGCCTCAAGAATAACACCTACTTGGGAGAGACAGTGTGAGGATTTAAGAAGATGACCTCATATCCGGAAAGCCCTTAGAACAGAAGGTGGCATATACTAAGCATTCAAGACATGTTATTATGCAAGAAAGGAAACGTTCTTGTTTGCAGTGAACTTTTGGAGTTAGGGCTTATTTTGATGATGGTTGATGGTGGTGATGATTCCCGTCCAAAAAATAAAGGAGGATGAGAGGAATAATTATGCATTTCATAAAGTAAGCTACTAATACAGAGGTGATAGCAAAATAACGGTGAACTTATGTGTCATTATCATAGAATATACTTGACGCCACCTAAATTATTATTCTTCATATGTCACACAAATATTATTTATACTGAATTAAAATCAAATAATCTCTTGAGTATTTTCATTTAAAAATAATCAATTTTTATGTTTCATTTGTACAGTAGAGTGAGTTGTGCAAAATATTCGGTCTGTCATAGAAAATACATTAAATTTCAGAATATTTATTAAGAGTCATATACAACAAACGTGATGTTAGTATATGTCTACATATTTCATTTTATTTTCACTATTAGACTTTTAAGACTAATACTTAACTGGCAGAGACCAGATCTGACCTGTTCATTTCACTGAGCTATTTCCAGGCCTTGGAGATTCATCGTTATGCAACAAATATCTCTTGACTGATTTGGGGTCCATATGATAGGCAAGAGCTTTCATTCATTCAGTAGATGTTCAAGGCACCTCTGATGGGCTTACTGATTTCTGTTACCTGAATTGATAGCGGATCTATCTATCTATATATATTAAATATATATATTTAAATAATAAGTTATTATTTTAATAATATCTGCTAATATTTGCCAGGCACTCACGTGCCAGATACCACCTTAGCATTTTACACATCTTCTTGTATTTAATCCCCACCATAAAGCTGTGCAACACTTTATTGATAAGCAACTCAAGCCACAGATGAGTTAATCGCACCGCCCAAAGTCACTAATGAGTAAATGGCAAAGCTGAGATTTGAGTTCAGCTCATTCTTGAGTCTGCTCTACACTGTGGCATAGGTTACAGCTATAAAGAAAAGAGGAAGAAACTGCTCCTGGAAGCAGACCTAAATAATTGATATGTCAGTGTAAATATTCCCACAGCACGCTCTTCTTGAGTTCCCTGAGTTTGATGTCATGCTTCTATAAAGTAAGGTTGCAAATTTCTAGAAAGACAAAAGATTGTTTTATATTAATTCTACCATGTAATATGGTCACTGAAAGTAAATTGTACTCATTAATCATGCCTTCATAACAGATACATGTAATGATGACTGAATAAAAGTCAATAAAGTAAACAAAATTTGCCACTATTTTTTCATTAAGTATATATCTTAAAACATTTTAATAGCATGTATATTTTAAGTATTATGGTTCTGACAACATCTAGAATACGTATTTAATGATTCAGTTGTATTAATCATGATAGGTCATATAAATTATTCAAATGATTGTTTATACATCATAAAGGTACACTTCTCATTTCAAATAAAAATCGGTAAATGTATCCTTCCAAATGCTAAATTTAAAAAGGCTACTCACGTTCTTAGAAGGATAAGCCTCTTCGTAGAAGGACAAATAAACTTCAATTTCCTCATCTCTAACAGCGGGAAGCAAAACTAGGATCCATCTCATAGGTACATAGAAATTTTAGATTCCTTAATGTGCCTGTTTTTATCATCGCACTTTGCAGTAGAGTAGTTCACAGTAATGTTTTTGTGCCCCTGTCCAAGAAGTCTTGATACTGAGCATATTTCTTAAGTTAATTAATAAGGTTATTTTTTCTGTAATTAGTACGAGAACAGAAACCACAAATTGACTATAGTTATAACAACCTAGGAAAACAAAGTCTGTGATACACACAAATTTACTGGGTTATATTAACTGCATTTATTAACTCTTATTGCCGAATTATATGAATTAAGAATCTCAGATACGACCTTACTTACAGTGCCTGTTTCATGACACTTCAGATTATTTCTAAAAATAAATCTACCAATTTCTGTATGGCATGAATTCTGGATAAACAGTAACTTAGAAAATGAAACATACTTGATCAGTCAAGGTTTTACATTTAAATTTGAAATGAAAATTGAATTCTTTTTGTTTTAGGTTAATAGGTGATTTATCAAAAAGGCTAGATTTATCCTTTCAGGTTTATCTAAGTATAGCATCTTAATCTGATTTTCCAGCATCCCATATTAGGTCTCTGATCCCAAGTTAATTCTGCCTCATTAATTATTTCTTTATGTGACTCAGCATTCTTATTTTGTTTTGCCCTGTTTTATAACAACGTGTGATAATTTGTTTCCAGAGACATGGGGTTTCCTTATTTCTCATATTCAAAGTGTATATTTCATCATACAAGAAAGGATTACTGCCTTCAGGCCGCTCCCAGTGCCTTCGCTTTTTGGTTACTAATCATGAGACTTGCACCTTTTGGAATTTTTTGTCTCTTACATAACCTGTTTTAGGTTAATCTCCCTTAACTAAGAGATTAAGGAAATTTATATCTGTTAGATACTGTAAATATTTTCTATTTATATGGCATGATACATAATTCAGTATATTTCTACCTACAATATAAATTCATACTTATTCTTCAATTTTGCTTTATGTATGTGTATATACGTGTTTGTGTGTTTGTATGCGTGTATCTTCTCTTTCGTATTAGCAAAGCTGCTAGGTGGAAAGTGTAAATACAGTACATTCTCATTAGTCATGTCTAAATTCCACACAAACACTGAATATTACACCGTTGTTCCTAGGGACACATAGGGTTAGGGGCCTGGATTTTCTGTTAGGGTCCTGTGGGTCTCCGGTTACTCTTCTGTCAACCAATCAATACATAACCTTGTTTCATGTGTCTTTCTATTTAAAGATGCTTTATTTAATATACACTGTTGACTCACTAAAATTGAACTCATGGCCAGCAGCACTGCAACTCATGCCTGAATGAACCTCACCTAACTAATGTATTTTCTCTATAATCTACAATGGAGCCTCCTTGGGCTTAAGAACACTAGAAACCACTTCAACACTACAGTTGGGACCATTTTAAACACTGGCCATTTTAAGTACAAACAGCACACAAACACAAAAAAACCGACCACTAGGTAGAATGCGAAAAGAATATGTGTTTGTAGTATGAGAGGTGAAGCAAGGAGACACAGGCTTGCCTTGTTTGACCTTAAATAAAAATAAGAGTACTGGTCAAAAAAAAAATGCTGCTGCTTTTTGCATGTCTATGAAAATGCTGTAAGTATTGATTCTGGGGGCACAGTTAAATTAAAGTGGTTTTGCAATTATGGAATCTGCACATAACAGGGGTCAAGTATGCGTTGTGGATTGATCATCTCGTCCAACAAAATTCTCTAATTGGTTGAGATGTGATTAAAAATTTTAAATAATTTGTTCAGTAAATCAACTAAAATTAATTAAAGAAATGTATAAGTCTGAATAGAATATAATATCTTTAATTTGGGGACAGTCTAATTACCACTAGAAAAAGAGGTTCTTCTAGACACAAATTCCGTTCAACTTTGAAGTCAGTGGCACATTCATGGCACCGTTAATGATTTTTGAAAGTTTGCTGCATGTTCTAATACAAGATGGCATCAATTCATATTTTATTAATTCAGACATATTTTGCAAATCTTCAGGTAGTCATCAACTTTTAAAGCACGTCATTTCCAACTAATACTGAAGAATGATACTGTTGGTTGTAACAAAAGATTCAAATATTAATTTTAAATATTAAAGAACTAGACTTAAATGAGGGAAACATTTCCACTTTGCATAAAATCATTTTCGTAAATGGCGATTAAATATATGATTTATTTTAACAAAATTGCTAAGTAAATAGTCCATTAATCTAAAACCAATTATGTATTTCAGATTTCTAATATATGTTTCAAACACTCTTCACCTACGTTTCAAAAAATTACTGACATAAAACTATAGGTCATTGAAAAAATTCCCAAATACAGGTAAATTGATAGGCTATCTAAACTAAACACCAGTTTTAAAACAACACATCAAAATATTACTCTCTCTTGTATTCATAGTCTTACTGGTATTTGCCATAAGGTGATTCCTCCCTTAAAGTATTTCAGTTCCAGTGCTACAATGGGATGAATTACAGTCACCTTATTACAGAAAGTGTTTGATCCCATTCAACAAAACCACATTGATTTTATCTGTCCATTGCCTGCTTGCAAATAACTAAACTAATAATTCTACTTCTACTGTCTTGTTCTCTTTCCATTCATTACGTCTAGATCACCCTGATGGTTGAAACAATTTACAGCCAACAAAATAAAAACCAATGATTGCCACTTGTACTGTACTGCCATCGCTCTGCACAAATGAGTCTGAAGCATCCTTTTGTGCCAATGTCTTCTTCGAGTTTTCAAGCCTCAACTCCTGCCATACCTTCCCCACCATTGTGCTCTAACAACAATGCAGTAACTTTAATTCACCCCAAATCATGCCGTTTTTCATGCACCATGCTATGCATCCATATTTTAGAATTCCTTTGCCTTTAGCCTGTCTTAAAAACTCTCACTTATTTCAAAATCAGTTCAAGTGTTTTCTTCACTATAAAGCTGTGACGGCCTTGAGAAATACAGCGATCATTTTTCACTTTGGAACATTTAATGTGCATTTGCCATTGCCTTTTCCCTTACAGAAATAAATTTCCAGATGACTTAAGAGTATCTTATTAAGATCATTTATTTTGTAACCCAAATAGCTAGCAGAGTGCTTATCACAAAGCAGATGATAAATAAATGTGTGCAGAGCGACAAAACAAAATTAAAAGGACCTTTTGTGCACTCTACACTCACCGTCAGGTCGCTTTATTACAGAGCATGAAAGTAATATGATAGTTTTCCATTCCCTAAAATCTCATTAAAACATACAAAATAAAAAAATATTTTTGTTATGTATATTAACAAAACTTACATTAAAAAGATGAAAAGTATGGAGAGACTGATAAGAAGTTCATCAAATTTCACTCGTTGAAGTATCTCATTTTATTTTTGATCTTAGATTTATACATCACCTGCTTTCAAAAGACTTGAAGTACTGTGTAATAGCAGAAATTATATGAAATAAAGTATAAGGCAGATAATCACTAACAATAAATGCTTTTATCAGCTGGGCATCCTTCTAAGTACTTTAGCTGTATTAATTCATTACATCTTCATGGCATAAAATGAGATCGGTGCTATTATCTCCATCACCACTATGGATAAATAAATTGAAGACAGAGACGTTAAAAAATAACAAAATTCTTGGATAAATAAAAGATTACAAGGCAGCATCAAATTGACAGTCCTGCTCCACAGTTCATTACCAGCAACCTCTTGGCTTCAGGTGGAAGAAAAATGGAGATTATTAGACCCTTAGTATGAAACAACAGCCACACTCAGACACTGGATTTCACTCTTCGTTTTCTTTGACTCACTGCAAATACAAGTTATTGATGATTATTCAGATCTTGTCCTAGACCATGTTCTTTACTTCTTATCCTACAAAACTGCCGTGTAAAACAGAATTTTAGTACCCGACCATGTAGCAGTATCTTTTTTTTTTTTTTTTTTTCTGAGTTGGAGTCTCACTCTGTCACCCAGACTGGAGTACTGTGGCCGCTCCCGGCCACCGCAGCCTTGACCTGCTGGGCTCCGGCGATCCTTCTGCCTCAGCCTTCCAAGTAGCTGGAACTACAGGCGTGCGCTACCATGCCTGGCTAATTTTTGATTTATTGTAGAGATGAAGTCTTGCCAAGTTGCCTAGGCGGGTCTTGAACCCACAGGCTCAGGCAATCCACTCACCTCAGCCTCCCAAAGCGCGGGATTACAGGCTGAGCCACCGAGCCTGTACCGATACTACACCGAGCTGTAGTATCTTAATAAATACATTTTACTGACTAACTGGATACAGGGAAGGAGCACTGAGCATAGTTTTAGCGCTACTTAATTTTTGAGAAAAAAGAGAGTCAGCAAATTTAGGGAAGCTGACCATTGTCAAATAGTAAACGACTGTACTAGGAAAATGTAGATGTTTCCAAGTCATAATGGCTACCTTGGTGTAAGAGCTACACATTAAACTGAGCTCCTATAAGTGTTTTTACTTCTATAGCTAATTAAGTTAAAATGCCCTACAGACCTTGAGTTCTGATATTCTAATTTATGATGAAGGGACACAGTTCAAAGTATCTAGAGGGGTAAGTGGAGAGCACACCTATTAAGTTCTTTCTCAAATACCCATTCATTCCTTCAACAAGCGTTTACTGTATGCTTGCTATACATCAGATGTTTTTCTAAGCGTCAAAGGTCAGTAAAAAAACAACAACCAAATAACGTTATCTCCCTCGTGAGCCCATATCCCACATCCAACAGTAAACAAACATGTAAAAAACACAGCATGTCAGGTAGTGATAAGCACTGAACAGAAAAGGCTAAATGGTAAGGGGCCTCTCTCTTAGATACCAGAAGTGTGGAAGAAAGGAAGCCATGTGGTTGTCTGGAGAATCGATGTTCCAGGACTAAGAAAGAAGTGTGACGCTCCTGAGGCAGGAGCATGATTAATTCACTGGGATGGCATGGACAGGAGGCAGGTCAGTAGCATGTGAGACGAGAGAAATCTTAGGCAGTCAGAGCACAGGGGGCTTGCCAGCCATGTCAAGGTCTTTGGAGTTTACCTCTGACGAGATGAAAAGTCATCAGAAGCTTCTGAGCTGAGGACCGATGTTTTCTGAAGTTCCCTTTATAAGAGGAGGTTGACATTTTGGCTGCCATGCTGAGAAAGGACTGTTGGAGGGTTGGAGTGGGGGGTGGCAAGGAGCGTAGCTGGAAGCATGTTTTGGGATCTTAAGCTGGTGTTGACACCTGATGGATGCAGTATCACATACAGTCTATAGGAAGTCCGCTGCAGATGATTTCCTCCTGCTCTTCAATCTAATTAGCAAACGTAGATCTTTTAACGCCCTGTAAAATAAGGCTTATCCTAAGAATCACCTGCTCTAGGATGAATGGTAAATTCTGTCATCTTAAGTTTTGTTTTGCTTTTTTTGAGTAGGAGTCTCACTGTTGCCCAGGCTGGAGTGCAGTGGCACACTCACAGCCACCGCTGGGATCAGGCAATCCTTCCGCCCCCGCCTTCCAAGTAGCCGGAACTACAGGTGAGTGCTACCACACCCGGCTAATTTTTTTGATTTATTGTACAGACGAGATCTCATCAAGTTGCTCAGGCTGGTCTCGAATCCGCGGGCTCAGCAATCCATTCACCGGGGCCTCCCAAAGTGCTGGGATTACAGGCTGAGCTACCGAACCCCGTGAAGTTTTTTCCTTTTTTTTTTTTATATAAAGTCTTTGTTGAAGGACTTCTGAATGAAAGTCAGCGAGGCATGGTGCAAAACATTGTAAGTTTTGCAGCCAAACATACAGAAATCCAAACTCTACACGTCCTGGTGTATGGATGTCATCATATCCATTTACTCCTATTGTCTTGGCTCTCTAAATGTATCGGACATGAGTAATCCATTCAGACATTTAGCTGAAAGCTTACCACGTGTTCGGCCTTGTGTGAAGTATAGAGAGGATAATGGTAGCCAAACTGACATAGCCCTTGCTCAGTAGAAGTCTGATGAGCAAGACTGGCATCACGTTTATACAAACACATGCATAGCTTAAAATGTGACACATACGTTAAAAAATATTTTTAGAAAGTCTATGGGTAGCCAGGCATGGTGGCGCATGCCTGTGGTTCCAGCTACTTGGAAGGCTGAGGTGGAAGGATCGCCTGAGCCCAGCTGGTGGAGGCTGTGGCAACCTTGAGCATGCCACTGCACTCCAGCCTGGGTGACGGAGTTAGACTCCAACTCCAAAAAATAAAAATAAAAAGTCTACGAGAAGCAAACTTAGAAGTATACTTTGATACTAATAATGCTCACTGAATGCTTTGTAGTGCACGGGTCTAGAACGTAGGTGTTTAGTTGGAGGAACCAAATATTTACAATAACCATCAAAGAGCTTGCTATCACTCTGGGGCCTACATCATCCCTGAATCTGTGCTAAGAAAAAAAACTGAATTAAGTTTCTGATAAGTATCTCAAAAATATTCATCCTCCGAAGGATGACATGTGAGGATGTGTAAATCACAATCAGACAGTTTAGTAGCTTGAAGCAAATTTGACTTTTCAGGTACCTATGGATTTGTAAGATATTTAGTAGGTTTCTCTAAAAATATTACTGTAATTTTGTGTTGAAAGTTCTACAGACAATAAACATTGAATAAGCAAATTAGTGAATAGTCTAGTATTTAACTCATGAAGTAATACAAACATATAAACAGTGAATATTTACAGTAGATGAACTAGAATTTTATTGTAATCACACATCAAATATGGTCACTATTTTAGTGTGTTGGAATATTATTGTCCTGGTTATTTTCCAAAGGATAAATCCATGGACATGGCACATTGTCTAACTGGAAATAATTATATTTCTACTAAAAAAAGTAAGCTGATTTTTGTCTTGACAAATTATTAGGCCAAAAAGACCCATAACCAACCTTTATTTAATATATATTTGCATGGATTTTGATCTTGACAAACATATTAGACCAAATATAGCTTTAAATTCAAATTCAATTCAGTATATACTTACATGAATAGTGTGCTAACATAGTACTTCTACAGATTATTAAATAGTTACCTATGAACATTTTAAATTAAATGCAGTGCTTATAGTAAAAATATATAACATAGATTATTATTATTTTGACAAGGAGTCATATTTTTCTGTTTTGCTTAAGTAAGTTCAAGCAAATTATTTAAGGGGATACTGGGAATAGCAGCTCTGATTAGAAGGTTGTTGGGATTTAGTCATGACTCATCATGAGGAAAGAGGTCCAATCTAACAAGTTTTAGAAATATGTAAAATGTGCAAAGCATTACCATAGAATGTGATACTAAATCATGATGTCAAACAGTAAAAACAATAAAACAAATCACTGGGATTTTTAATAGCCAAATAAAACCCAGTCCATATTCACATATCTTCAGTTTTCTTAAAATGCACAGAGAGGCGATTTGCTCAAATCAGTGTCCACAGAAGCTCACTCATTGCATTTGCTTAAAAATGCCTATTAATTTTCTT
This sequence comes from Tarsius wallacei, assembly GCA_963574415.1. NCBI lineage: Eukaryota > Metazoa > Chordata > Mammalia > Primates > Tarsiidae > Tarsius > Tarsius wallacei. Next base: position 9,711 of record CAUYQG010245387.1, read on the forward strand.
TCAAAACTGGGTTGACGCAAAAGTTCGTGGCGTTTTTCGCTTGACCTTGGAATGCAAATGTCGCACAACAGTTGACAGGTCATAGTTCATCTCATTTGCCAATTCTCTGGCTGACAGACGTGGATCATCGTGGATTATAGCGTTTAAACGATCTCCATCAGAGCCTGACGGTCTTACTGAGCGTGGAGAATCCCTCAGGTCAAAGTGGCCTTCTTGGAAACGACAGAACCATTTTCTTGCCCTGCTTCCCAGATGGCCTTCTCCTGAGTGTCCTGAGCCGCCCCCACTGCCTTTGCTCCTCTGCTAAACTCAAACAGAAGGATGGTCGGAAGTGTCATTTTATTCCAACGTGCTCCATCTTCTGAAGCCAACAGACAGCACTAACTTTCTTCAAACCTGCAAAATGCAAGGTGTATTCACAAGCATAACATTGTCACTGCAAATGACACATGATAAATTCCCAACACTGCAGTGTTGCTATGCCCAAAACAGCCGCTATGAACGTATGTGTCAACCTAATTATCAGAGATACTCCTCACCCTTGGCCTCTTCGTGCCATTGGGTCTCCAGGGAAACTGATTGTTTCTTCTGTGGAATTTTCCATTTCTGGCTTTGACTGATTACATCAAGTTGTTTTTTAATTGACAAAAATATATTTAAAATATAAATAAAATTAAGTATACATTAAAATAAAAATATTACCATTGTATGTTGGTTTGAAATATATAGGTAATGGAATGAATACATTGCACTAATTACCATATGCTTGACCCATATCATTTTTATGATGACAGTACTTGAAAACTACTCTACCAATATTTGAAAATGTGATACATTGTTATTAACTATGTCATGCACACCATGCCATACAATGGATCTTTTGAGCTTATTCTGCATCGTCACAGCTTGATTTAATTTTCTCCCACCACTTGTATTTCCTGTGAGTGTGCAATTTGTTAGAGAGATCTGAAAATGTTCAGACTTGATTTTTCTGGACAAGATCACTTGACCCTGGGACTGCAAACTGCTGGTTCTTCCACATCAGGAATCATGTAACATCTGATGGCCTTGTGGGTGATTGTAAGATTGTTCAGTGTATTGCAATATTGCAGAATTGTTATTTATTTTTCTAAGTATGATAGTGGTGTTTTCCTAAAGCTATCTGTAAATAACTTAATATGATGTATAGAATTTGATTCAACATATTTCATCAAGGGAAAAAATGTATGTGCTTATGGACATAAGATTGGAAAAACGTTGATGATTACTGAAGCTTGGTGATCAGCACACGGAGATTCCTTATATTACTTTCTTATTTTTGTATGTATACAAAATATGTGTAATGCAATATGAATAATAAAAGATTTAGACTGAAAATATGAAGACTGACATGTATAGGTAAGGAAAGGTTTCTGAAATCTTCCTTTACTGATAAACAAAATGGCATATTTGAATTCATTTCTTGTGATCTAAGTTCTAAAAATGACTTTTGAGGTAAAAACCAACTCAAGAAACTTGCATTAATGCTAACTTTAGGACTCATTCAAAAACAAACAAACTATAGCAGTAGCAATATTTCAGTTTTGATTTGGTTTGGGAGGAACTCATCATGTCCTCCATTCTTAGCATGGCAAAGTGAAGCTGAGTAAAGCAGATTACCTTGCATTATGTGGGCGGGCCACAGTGGGCTCCTCCGGTCCGTTGAAGCCCAAGCAGTTGAAGACTGCCATTACTCGGTTTCTCAAAGAAGATGACATCATCCTCAAGACTAACACTCTGCCCGAGTCTCCAGCCTCCTGACCTGCACTGCAAATTTCCAATTTGCCAGCCCCCAAATTCAGTGGGACAATTTCTTAGATAAATTTCTCTCCTTCTTGCTCCCTTTCCCACCCTCCTCCCTCTTTCTCCCTCTTTCTCTCACTCGCCTTCTCTCCATATGTGTGTGTGTGTGTGTTAGATATGTATAGGTTTGTGTATATAACACACACACAAACACACACACACACACACACACACCTCCCAGGGTGCCAAAAGATGTATACACATTTTAAGTGGTATTATGTATGTATTACTTTTAGTTTGCCATAATCACAAGTGTGTGTATTTGTGTATAAAGGTATATGGTATATATTACTATATACACACACACTATATATATATATATATATACACACACACACACAAACACTATATATATATATGTATATCCTCTAAACAGAATAGAGTATATAATATACATATATATATATATATATATATATAGAGAGAGAGAGAGAGAGAGAGAGAGAGAGAGAGAGAGACAGACTAAGCTTCTGCTTTCTCTGGAGAACTGCTGAGTAATATGATACCCTTACATTTGTAACTCATCACCATTTCTCCCTATCTAGTAAGAGAAAACTTTCTTAAAGGCTTAACATTTACATGCATATTGTGACACAAGTTGTGAGAAAAAAGATGACTGTTGGAAACGAAGCTGCTATTCTGTTTAACTGGGAACAAACAGTGAAATCCAAGTACTTTCCTTCAAGTGACAAATTATCAAATTTAAAAGAAATGTGCCAAATAACCCAATGAAGATTATCTACTCTCTTGTTCACCATTGTGCCTAAAGACACAGCAAACATAGCATGGAATCTTGTTTAAAAATTCCAGAATCCTGTAATACCTTCATATATTAAAGGGCTTTGGTAAGAGAATAATGTAGTTAAATGTGAAAGTCTTTTCTTTGTCCACGTTTATGAGATTACATGTGCTCTCTTTGACATAATAAATTAATTAAAATCTCAGCCACTGAAATATGTTCAAGGCAATATGGAAAGCGAGGAGAATGTGATTTTTTCCTTCCGGCAGCAATCTGCACTCAGGCCGTCTCCATACTGCCTAAACAGCTCACCCCCACTGGGAAATAGCCACCTCCCATTATGGAGATGGCCTTATTTTTCAAGATGATCTGCTCTATGTACTGTTACTCAGCACGCCATCCATAACTCTCCAGATAAATTGGAGCGACATAAAGATTTATGAACTCATGAATTCTTTGCTTGTAGGGAACCCTGGACGAATTCACCAGAGGATTTCTTATGCCTGTGTGAAGATCCTTTGGCAAAATAGAAAATGTGTGGGGAAAGTAATGGGACATTAACTTTGACTCCTATTCACCAGAAATTCTCCTGTGAATGCGTATGGGGAAGAGCAGCCTACGAGCACATTCCAGCCTGCTAGGCTGTGCTAACCGGGACAGCGCGTGCAATGCAAGTGACCCATCCGCCTTTTCTTAGGAGTTTTGCATTGATTTTTGAAGCAAGTGACTATTTTGAACAAAGTATGCTTTATGCATTATGCAGATAATATTGTTCCAGTGAATCACATTCGTTATGAAGGTTAGATTAGCACAAAATGTATCAATAGGTAATAACTGCAAACTACTTATTTCGCAAAATTACTTATTCAAAACTACACAGAGGAAAGGACAAACCCAAGTACAGTCACCTCTTGGTATCCACAGAGGATTGGTTTCAGAAACTCCTGCAGAGACCAGAACCCAAAGATGCTCTAATGCCTTACATAAAATGGCCTGATATTTTCATAAAACCGACGCACGTCCTTCTGTACACTTTAAATCATCTGTAGATTACTTATAATACCTAACACGGTGTAAATTCTACATAAACAGTTGGTATACTGTGTTTAGGGAAGAACAAGAAAAATTTCTGTATGTATTTAGTACATATGCAATCATTTTTTCTAAATATTTTCAACCCACAATTGATTGAATCCATGGATGAAGAAGTCATGGATAGACAGACATGATTGCACACATTATTTTGTTTGATTTCATAATATCTTTACAATGGGATCCTTTTTATTGCAATATTTCTTCAAAGCAAATTTCCTTTGTTCTAAAAGACACGTTCCAGCCAAACTTAATAAATTACTCCCTCAAGAAGATGACTGATCAGAAAAGAGAGTTTTATTTAGAAAACTCTCGGTATATTATGTTTTATTGTGTAGATATCATAGGGTCTTGGTTATAGATAATTGGCTATGTAAGTATAAAAGTCCATTTTCTCATTAACCACATTTTATTGGAATCTTCCCAGAGCAATCATATGTGAATTTTTACATAAAAGTATGCAACCTAACCTCTTAAAGTTTTGTCTAGGGAAGTCAGTGTGTTTATTTAGGAAATAATATTTTATGCTATTGCAGGCTTATGCTAAATTCCTCTCAGAGCTTAGAAAACATAGCACACTATGTCTCCAGAACCACAAATTGGATCTGATGAATTCAAGTTTCAATATTCTAGTACATGTCCATAGCATATTTGTTTATATATATATATATATTTATTTATATAAATTTACCTTTAGAGAAATTTACCTTTAGAGAAAAGGTGAGGAATATTTGCATGTGCATGTTTGCATGAGAGAGAGAGAAAGAGGTGAGTTTCAATCTAGTGTTTCTCTGGGTATTCCAGATTTCTCAGGATGCATGTCTATATGGGGTCTACAGGTATAGCACTATGAAAGTAGTATGCAATTTATGCTGTATAGTGTTTAGATATATAGAACACACATTACCTGGGTCAGATGTCTGATTATAAATGCTCACATTCAGGACAAGGTGAAATTTTCTAAGTTTAGAAAGCAATTAAACTGTTAAGGAAAATAAATTTGTGTTGCTTACCTAAGAGAGATGTACGTTTGCAGGTTGTTTTAACTTAAAAGACTTTTAACCCTAAGTAATAATTTGACAAGTGCAAATATTGGAAAGGTTTCATTTAGTTGGATGCACTGGCTCTTACAGACCTGAAGATGTGGAAATTGTTCAAATTATCTGATAATGTAGCTTCAGAATTTATACTAAATTTGATGGGCAGTGTTTTTGTTTAAGATATTGGACAATAATAATATTCCATTGCCTCATCCATCATCTCTTCCTAATGTCAACAAAGAATCTCTCATAGTTCCATTTTCATTTTATCCTTTTTAGAAATACTTGAAGAATCTAAAGTTTCGCATTAAGATGCTTTGGGGACTCTCTAGGAAATCTTTCCATCTCATTAGGCTAGTTGCCCAGAAGTTCAGGCAGGGAAATCATACAATGAATTTCAGATCAAATCACAGAATCGGATACTTTTATGGAGTGACAATAAGCCTGAAGAGGGATTAAATAATAAATCAACACTCATCATCACTCCAACATATTATCCTTTCTGCTATACCCTGGAGCACAGCCAAGCATGAGTCTTTTCCATTCAAATACAGAAGAGAGTAGGAAGAAAGCTTATAGGAAAATAATCTAAGAATAAGTAAGTATTCATGTGGGAGGAGATAAACACTGGAACACTGTGTTAGCAGCAGAAATGGAAAAAATAATCTGCAAGAGACGTTACTGGCAATGCTAATTGGTGGATATAAGAAGTAAAGCATGGGAAAGATTGACCCAAAGGTGCACGCCTCTAATTGGAAACAACAGAAGTCTTATGAATTTCAGGATATTAGCAGGGATAAGCAATACTGAATCTATGGTCCTGAAATGGAGATTTCAAAGAATTGGTAATAGATCTTGGATGTACCTTTGTAAGAAAAGTTAATCAGCAAATAGATACTAACTGAAGCTGAAATGAATAATTAATTTAACAGTAAAGTCTTACATCATAGAATGTTTGAAATTCTACTATCTTACAGATGAAAAACTGAACCCTGAGGTGATTACAAATGGTTTCTCCAAGGCCACAGTAATAAATTTTCCAAAGCAGAGTTGAATGACAATCTCTATCAGGATTAGACTGGCCTATATTTTCTCCTAACCCAAATTCTATACCTATCCCAGGTAAAATCTAAAATCTCACCACAGTTCCCTGTCTCTAAATAACTTGTATTCCTTCTTCCCTGGAGTTAAGGATGATGCATTGTCTTCACCATGTGTTTGATATGTAGTACACTCATAACTCTTTCATGTATTTTTTGCTGCTACAAACTGTCCGCTAATGAACATCTTTATAATTTTCCTTCAACACCTAGTAGAATTGTATGTATTTAGGAGATATTTCAAAAATGCTGCAGCCTAGATGAATGAATGAAAGAGAGAAGTCGCTGCTTTTCAAGTCATCAAGTGGAAGCTCTGAACATTTTTGTGCTTTTGAACATGACATTGAAGCTCCTGCTTCGTGTTTACATCAAGAAAAGCAAGTTCTCCACATACGGTCCAACATTTTTCAGTAGTCAGGACAATGCTTAGATTTCACATAAAATGCTTTGTCTTTTTCTTTTCATATAGTTCCTAGATAAGTTATATCCCTTCTTTGCTTGGAAATGTATTCCTTCCATATGATTTGTAGCTGAATTTTTCCAGAAACTTTACACCATTCTGATTTCTTCAGATATCCCCTTAGAAGATGTATACAACCAACTCCATAGATGTAGCAACAATTCAGACAAATCTATCTACATTTTAATATAGTCGTGGGTTTTGTGTGTTCTCCCCATTACCCACATTAGATTTTTCTGTTTTCTTGGATGCTTGGATAATTTTTCGTTGTGTCAGTCTGTCAATTCTACTGATGGCTCTTCCCAATTAGTATGCTCTGAGATGAAATCGATGTGTTATAACAAATGAGCCTGTGAACAAAGTTATTTTTTACTAGGACAGAAATGTTAAGTGTCCTCCTTGTGGGTTAATCTACCATTATTTGTAGAATTTAACTTACTATGGAGTATCTTATTTTACTTACACGTGACTGAAATAAAATAATAGAGAGCATGAATGGTACTGAGTATCAAATGCATAAACACCACTTATTTTATTTCCAGCAACAAGAAATGATAGTTAAGATAGCTGGCCTATAGTAGGTGTTGAATAGATATTTATTGAATGAATGAATTCATGAACGAATGAAGTCATGTTCAGAATACATACAAAATCAGGACACAATCTTAATTCTACCTTGGGTATTAATGTATTCTGTCCCTCGTACTTATTTAAGAATGTCTACTAAGATATATCAAAAATACGTATTAATTTTAAGCAACAAAGCTTTCATGAAAATCTAACAAGCATTATATTTTCTCCAAATTAAATGATAGCTTAAAATCAAATTGAAGACCAATCTAGAAGTTTGCATGCTGCGTTTTATATGTTAGTTGTACAACTAAGTGAATGGCAACAAATAGAGCTAAATTATTTAACGAGTTTATTAATAAAAATATTAGAAATGGAATCCAGTCACTGAGTAACATATATTTTATAGAACCACACATAGCATCCGTTTTGTCTTTACCTATAGTATCACCAAAATATTAGGTTTTGGTATCTTGCAGTTTAGATTAACAATTGAGCAAGCATTGCACATGCGGAATAGATTTTCACCTTTTCAATGGAAGAGTGTTCACCAGATGATAATTGATATCTGCTAAGTGCTCTTCAGACTAACATGATATCATCAAGAAATATCACAAAAGTGTTGACACAATGCTCATCCAGCTGGAGATTCCAAACAAGTCTGTTTCCACTGCCATTTACTGAAAATTTTAACTCAGCACCAGCTGGCCAGATCCTTTTCCTGTACCCACTCTCAACAGAAGAAAACAAGAATGTGCTTTTTGTTTGTTTGCTTATCTAGCTTATCTAGTTTACATTGGTAAGGAGGCAAAAAATACACATTTGAAATTAAAATTGAATTATGAATTATAATCACCCTCCCTAAGTAACTTCATTATTTTATGCATATCAGACAAAATTTGTTTTCTAACATTTATTTCATTATTGCATTTCACAGAAGAAAATTAATGAGCTGAAATGTACATAAAATCTAGAGTACACACTCTGTGCATAAACAAAAATTTTAGTGTTACTTATCAGATTTTGCTTATGCAATTAGAGAAGTAATACAACTTATCTATGAAGATTTGAATCACCATTAAGTTAAAAATGAAAATAAATCTATGCAATGGCACAGTTAGCAGGTTCTGTAGCAAGTCAAACACGACTTCAAACCCAACTTCAGATCTGTGATTTAAAGGCCTTTGGTCAAACATCTAAGAAATATCACATCATATTTCTCACCTCACAAGGTTGGGTGAGGATGGAAGGATAAAATAAAATATTTAAGGGGAGTGACACTGTCCCTGGCAAATAGAAAGCACTTAATGAAAAGTAACTTCTTATCATCCTTGATTTTTATGGAAAGATTTCTAGAAATAGACATATGGAACACCACCGCATTGAGATGTGTCTCCCCTGTCCCACACGCTCTGCACACATCTGGAGATCTATTTATACTCCCATTTTTTGTTTTAATTGGTGATTTTCTTTTTCTGTCAGGAATACACTGAAGGAGCACAAGGAAGAAGGCAACTTACGACCACCTCACTGAAGTGCTTCCCTCTGAATCACTGATTGGGGTACACATCTCTTTTGTGTTTCTGTTTTGCCTCCTCAGTCCTGAGACGCGTTAGCTCCAATCTGGTTAAGACAGTTCGATGTTAACTCTAATAGGCTAAAACAGCTAGCTGCTCGATCATTCCTACCTTGGAATCAAAACGTGTGAAGACCGGAGAACTTAAATTCATAAAAATGAAAATACTCGTGACACATATTTAAAAGTGATTTCCCCAGATAAATCTCTAAACCCTTTGCCAAGAAATCAAATTCAAACTTGAATAAGTTGAAAAAAAAAGTGTATTTTGGTCATTGTTGAATAAGAAAGACGAAGTCAAAAAGTTTGAAGGGTCTTGAGTTGAGGATGGCAATAGGTCACAAACATATATCCCCCAGTGTTCTCAAATCTTCCGTGCAAGATTTTTCAACCTGAGGTCCATAAAGCAAGGGCCATTGGGCTGTGATGCAGGGATTCTCACTGGACATTTGACAATATCTAGCTACTTTTCTGGTTTTCAACAATGAGAGGGGTGGGTGCTTCCAATACCAGGTGGATAGAGGTCAAGGACACGGCTAGACATCCTTGGCACACAGGAGAGCTCCCTCAACTCAGAATTGTATGGCTCAAAATATAATTGTTCTGAAACTGAGGAACTGAAATGGGCTTTCGACATACATGATGGCTCTGTGTGTGTGTGTGTGTGTGTTTGAACATTTGTCAATCTCTAGCAGGGTCCTTAGTTTCAATAGGATAAACGAGAAGAAATTTGGCCCACAAACGTTTGATTACTACTGACTCAGAATGAATCAGTAGAAAATGGGGCAGAGAAAACAAGTAAAGATGAATCACCCTAAGTAAGCTATTGACATCTAGGAAATAAAATGAGTTCCGATGCTGAGGCCCACAGGGCAATTATGTAACTAAATTATCATATACATAATATGTGTGTACCGAATGTAACGCAAATAATATAGAATGTTCGTTCTTAATCTTTTGGAATTCTACCTTAAAAAAATCAAAAGAATAATGAGTACTGAGAAATAGCCTATAATTAAAATGTAATTTAATATATTAAATTCTAAATACACTAACATCTATATTTAAACACTAAAATTCAGCTATTACTTTTTTTTTATTGTCATGAAAGGAGCAATATGTTAGTAGCCAGTAAACCTTATTGCAGGTTGCTTACTAAATAGCTACATGACTTGGTCATTTTATTTCTTTTATTTTGCAATTCTCCCCACATATTTCACTGAGCTGTTCTAAGAATCACAAGGAAGAATCAATTATAAAAGGTCTTTGAAAAGTTACCTCGATATAAAATATGTTTTTTTGCCAACTTCCAAGATTTTTATACGTTTTAAAATTATTTTCTTTTCCTGTCTGTATCATGTGATCTGAACTAGATCAAGACCAAATGCAATATTTTATAACTAGGCCTTAGCAAGCCAAAGTTTGCAGCGTAGGATAGTACATGCTGGCACTTACCCACGCATGTGATACCAGTATTAGAAAATAACATTTAAAACAAGAAGCCATGGATGGTAATGTGATCAATTCACTTGGCTTCAGCTGACCCTTCAGGCCCTGTGCTGGGGGCTGAGGATGCAGCAGGAAAACAGTTGGCTTCCTGGCGAGATGGTGCACAGGTGAGGATAAAGTCTGCTTGAGCTAGATGGCACCGGAGGAGAACAATTCCCCTATGCTACTGTTTTCTCCCATCTAGTCCTTCAGTAGATTGAAATATATTTATTTGTTATTTGTTCCTCATTTCTTTTTGGCTCATCAAGCCATCACTTAAAACATGGTAGTGGTTTTTAGTATGTAAAAGTTGCTTGTCAAAACTAGAGGGAAACTTTTTCTCACATGTCCTTAGAGAAACAAATGTGTCCTATCGAATTACATTTCACAGAAGCACAGTGCAGGTTCTCAATGAATCACAACCACGATTCAAAGGGAGTGTATACACAGACCAGATAAGTCTCAAGATATCCTTCCAAAGGGTAAGTATCAGGTCTATTCAATAGGCCGTTCCAAGAGCACACACATAGGGAAGCCTAGTAAGTGTTCTCTTATCTCTGGGCTTAAGAACAATACTACCTTCCAAAGGGTGTTTATGTAGTGTAAAAACTTCCTCTATCTATGATTTCAGCCAAAAACAAGATTTCACTCACGATCAGCCATCCCCATTTTTATAGAGGATATTTTTGAAAAGGAAGTTTCTTCTTGCTCATTAAATTGTAAGATCTATATTAGCAGACAACATGTAATAATTCACTAATCTTTACTAATAAGCACTTCCTGGGAGTCAGGCACTGTTCTATGCAACACACAAGTTTCGTAAAAGTAAATCCTCACAACCATTTTATAAAATACACACATGGCTCATGGAGATTAAACACTTTGTCCAAAGTCACACTTGGGTGGTCGCAAAGTTGTGACTCGAAACAACGCAGTTAGCACCGGGGATGGCACTACACATCACTATGTTTTGCTATTACCCTGGCAGATATTTCTTAAACTGACTAACTTGTCCCAGTAAAATGCACAGTGGATAAAGTACACATTTCCTAAACAGTTTAAATTAAAATGTAACCAATTAAGTGAATTCCATACAAACTCACCATACAGTAAGGGAAGTATTTCACCAAACAATAAGGGAAGCAACACCCTTAAAATCTGATATTTATATTCAGATTGGGCAATTACATTCCTTCCAAAAAGTGAAAAAATTATTAAAATAAGTCTTTAAGTAAAATATAGCAAAACAATTCTTAAATATTTTTAAAATTAAGCAGAAGGTTAAACATAAAATGTTTGGTCATGTTAATGTAGGTATTTCTGAAATATGCTAACTAGACATAATTATAACATTTTGGCTTTTGTTTATATTATACAGTGAATTGTATTTTAGAAGGATCATAAATAAGCATGTTAAAAGGAGCATTTTAACTTTTTTTTTATTCAAGGAGGAAAAGTTTACAGCAATGGCAAAAGTAAATAAGAAGCAGTCACAATTAATATGAACTTAAGACTTTTATTTTGGTGATCTGGATTCTTCTGCTGATATTAGGGTTTTTGTGATCTTGCTTTTCCAGTTTCCTCAGGTGGCTTGTTAGGCTGTTGATTTGTGATCTTTCCATCTTCTTCATGTGGGCTTGTAGTGATATAAGTT
>CAUYQG010245388.1:0-19107 GCA_963574415.1 Tarsius wallacei
CCTAGGGACTGGGGACATGAGTAGGCACGGGTTGGCTACTTCTGCACCACAGCTCTAACTCACCGTTGGCGTGGCTTCCATGTTCCTCAGTCAGGAGCTTCCACTGGGCCAGGGCCCCGAGGGCCCCCAAGGCTGGCCAGGTCCCCAGTAAGACCCAGCTATACCAGCAGAGAGGAGGCAAGGCTGGAAGTGCCTGCAGGCGTTGGCCCAGCCGACTGCCCAGTGCCAGCCCCTCCAGGAAGTAGTCAGCACAGGCCACAAGCACCGCAGCACCCAGCAGGGCTGTGCCCAGAACTGTGAATGGACGCGGCCATCGAAGCGTGAGCAGGGCTCCCAGCAGCGCCAGCCCCACCAGCCCCCCGGCCGGCACCCAGGCTGAAGGTGGTTGGTAGACGGGCTCGGTGCCCAGCAGGGCCCCGGCACCCAGGGTCAGGCCTAGCAGGAGACCAGTCAGGAAGAGCCCAACACTGCGAACCAGCATGGTGACCAGGCCACAGAGGAGTCCGATGCCCAGTGCGATGCCCGCGCTCACCTCCAGGCTCAGCTGTGTCTCCAGCACCCGCTCCTTGTGGCACAGCAGGAAGATCACCAGGGCTCCTGACAGCAGGCCCGAGAGAAACATCACTGCTTTGAAGCAGCGGTAGCCTGGGAAGTGAGGCAGGAGGCACTGAGAGGCAGAAAGGGCCTCTCAGGGATGGCTCTGATGACTTGGAAGGGACAGAGATGAATGGCTAAGCAGAGGAGTAGAAGACAGGAGCAGCACACCAAGGGACCTCAAGGCTGGGGCAGAAAGGGATGACCTTAAGGAGGGCAGTGGAACCTTCAGGAGCCGTGCAGGGATGGAAGAAAAAATGAGGAGTAAGAGGATACCCTGAGGGGAAAGTAGAGGAAGGAGTTCTGGTCCTTCCAGGGATGGCAGATCAGAAGAAATCGGCACAGGCTGTTTCAGGTTTTTGGGGGAAGGGTGAAGAAGCCTTAAGCATGGAGGATATTTAGAACTGGAGTTTTGAGGTAGGAGGCAAGAAGGCAAATGATAAATGCTAGAGGTCCGGGCTGGAGGGCATAAGCAGGGGATGGACAAGAAGCTGGCAAGAGCAACACTGGCCACCCTGAAGGTAGGCACCCTCTGGTGGAGGAGGCGAAGTGGCCCAGGAGCAAGGAGGACAAGGTGGCCTCATCCTTGAGGGTGACAGTCTTGGGCAGTGCCCCCCCAGGTCCTTGGCCCTGCCCTCACCAAAGCAGCAGTAGATGATTCCAAAGCAGCAGCACAGGGCACACACCAGGGCAGGTGCCAGTTCAGGATTGTCTTGGGGTTCCAAAACACATCTTGGATCTGGAGGCTCGGGGGTTTGTTGGTTAAAGGGCCTGGGGTCAGACGTCACAGTGAGAGGCAGCAAGGCTTCCTCCATGGCCAAAGAGAAGGTGGTCACTGGGTAGGAGGGCAGTGTCAGTTCTTCTGATCCATCCGTGAATGTCTGGAGGGGGTTGAGAAACCTGCAAGGGGACAGAGGGCAGAAACTCAGGTGCCCATGAATCTCGAGGACCCTACTTCCATTTCTTTCGAAGAATGGCCAGTTTCAGGAGGGAGCATGACCCTGTTGGGGCAACTGAAGAAATTTACAGGTCTGAGTTGAGGGGAGCGGCGTGTGTCTTTACTGCCCTCTGAAACAGGGACATGAAGTAAAATTTAAACTAATGAAAATCTCATGAAGCAGTGAGCCTTTGTCTGCCCCCCAGCTTTTCAGGGTGAGGGTAGGAGGAGCAGGAAGCCCTGGATGTGTGAAGGGAGGGGGTGCGGGGACACTAAGGGGGAGGGAAGGGCAGCTAGTGCCCCGGCAGCCTGCTCCAGCAGAAAAGGCTGGCTCCATCTGCAGCAGGGACTCAATACTAACCCACTGGATTGGAAAGGGTGGGGTTAAGAGAGGGGAGAGGGAGGAGAAAGAGGAGAAAATGAGTCATGGTGGGGTCTCCCCACAGCTGTTAACAAACCCAGGAAAGAAAGAGGGGAAGAAAAGACACCAAGAGTTTGGGACAAGGAAGGGGAGAAATGCACTTGAGGGAAGAGGCCCGGGAGGATGTCTAAGGTGAATGGGGCAGGGAACTGGAAAAAAGTTGGAGTTGAAGGAGCCAGAGAAGGAGACTTTGTCAGAGAAAGTAGAGATGAGTGATTGGAACTGTTATGGAAGGAAAGGAGGATCTCAGGGAAGCCTAGAAGGAAAGAGCAAGAGAATCCCAAAGAGTTTTTTCAGAACAAATGGGGGGAAGATGAGGCTTAAAAGAACGATAAATGGGTTTCTCTAGAGTGTGAGTGCATTTGAGGGTGGGATTTAGGGTCTAAGCAGGCCCCCTTGAGTCTGTATTTCCCCCTCCCAAGCAGTGGTCTTGAGCCACCAGCGAAGGCATCTCCAACTCCTTCGGATTCGCCAGCAAGAGGCCAAGTGGCACCGGACGCCCTCTGGGGTGGGGCTTTGTGAGGGCAGCTATCGCCGCCAGCTCCCTGCCAATGCCCGGAGCCCTGCTGACAGCCTGGCTCCAGTGAGTGGAGGGCAGATGGGGCAGTGCGCAGGGGATGGGCAGCGTGGGAGGGGGGCTCTGACCCAGACCCCTCTTGCCACCCTTTCTGCCCTGTACCTCTCCAGAGTTACCTCCAGAGTCTCCGAGAGCGCCAACTGGGACCAGGCCCCCAGGCCACAGCCCCCCACACCGTCCTGGATCTGGATTCTGACTGTGGTTCCACTGTGCCCCTCACCACGCCCTCTGGTTCTGCCCAGACCTGAGTCTAAACCTCCATTTTTGTCCCCACGCCTGGTGAGGGCCTGGGAACACTAGGAAGGCAGGGCTTAGGCCCACAGGACCTGCACACAAATTTCCCCACCTCTTAGACTCAGGGGTAGGATCTGTGCTCCAACCCAGACCAGCCCTGTAGGGATATGTTTCAAGGACAGATGGAGAGGAATCTTGTGGGGAAGGGGGAGGAAGGGAAGAATGAGTACCTACCTCTGTCGAATAATAGAGGTCCCCTGATTCCCAAAGAATCTGACTCCATAACTCCCTCCAAACTAAGGAGGGCCCTTACCCAAATGGCCTTTTAAACTACCCACCTCAAGCCGGGTGTGGTGGCTCATGCCTGTAATCCCAGCACTTTGGGAGGCAGAGGCGAGAGGACTGTCTGCACTCAGGGGTTCGAGACCAGCCTGAGCAACATGGTGAAACCTTGTCTCTGATTAAAAAAATCAGCTGGCTGTGATGATGCATGCCTGTGGTTCCAGCTACTCGGAAGTCTGAGGCAGAAGGATCGCCTGATCCCAGCAGGTGGAGGCTGCGGTGACCATGAGTGTGCTACTGCACTCCAGCCTGGGTGACAGAGTGAGTCTCTGACTCAAAAAAAAAAAAAAAAAACCACCCACCTCAGTGTGCCTCACGATGGTTAAATTAGGGATTTCATGTTTATAGGATCTATAGAAAATCAGGGAGCCTCCAAGGCATTCGATACCTTTTTGATGGGGCGAAGGGTACAGAGGCACTCCGGTATACCCCAACCCCCAGGCCCCTCATTAGGGGGTAGTTGTATTTCTGCTTGGCCTTTCCCCAGACCCCGTAGGCTTGAGCCCCTTCTCCTACCTCAGTCCGGAGCATTATCTTCCACGGTGCTTCCCCTTGTCTCCCTCTCAACCCGGGAAGACCACAGGGCAGTGCCTGCCTCGGGACCTGCCCCCCCCCCAAAAAGCTGGCTTCTTGCTCCAAGGAGAGCATCGGACCACAGGCCAGTGTCTTACCCTTTTGCCCAAAGGAGCCTGGTCTTCGGGACTGCATGGGAGACAAGTACCTTCTCTGCCTCTCACTGTGGGTGACACTAATTTCCTCCTTAACCCAAACTTTGTTCTAGCCACTAACCCATTCTAATGCTTCCTTCTCTGACTTGCCTGCCCAAGAGCTGTTCCCTGGTTCCTCAGACAGCATAAAGGAAGGCATATCCCTCCCCACCCCAGGCAGCAAGGCTATGACGGGAGGGAGGAAGGGAGGGAGAACATGGGAGCATGTGAATAAAATGACATTGAATACTGAACCAGGAAGTCTGGCCTCTACTGTTGCTGCCCTTTTGTTTCTGCACCCCAAAACAAAGTTAGCCGTCTTGACAAGTGCCCCATCCCCTAAAGATCTGACAGAGGTATCTTTATCAGGCAGACTACTGTAGGAGTCACACGACAAGAGAAAAGAGCTGTTTTGTTTTTGTTTTTGTCTTAACGTGGAGTTAACCTTTATTAAACACCAGTGTGCCAGACATTGTGCCAGGCCCTTCACAGAGAGTATTTCATTTAATGCAACAACCCTGCAGGATTGTTGC
The DNA here is from genome assembly GCA_963574415.1 of Tarsius wallacei. Taxonomy (NCBI): domain Eukaryota; kingdom Metazoa; phylum Chordata; class Mammalia; order Primates; family Tarsiidae; genus Tarsius; species Tarsius wallacei. Next base: position 4,346 of record CAUYQG010245388.1, read on the forward strand.
ATTATTAACCTTATTCTACAAATGGGGAATCCAGAGTACAACAAGGTTAATTAGCTTGCCCAAAGTCATGAGCAAATAAACGTGATTCTCAAGGGTTCCAAAGCCCTTGCTCATCTTACTGGTCATGCTGTTTTCTTGCACTTTACCAAGGGAAGAACAGGACCCAGGCATCTAGCCTCCTGGCTGTTGCCTCCTATCAGGTAAAGATTGACATCTCCCTCTACCATTGTCCTCCAGAGAGTAGCTAACCAGTTGGAAGTGCTAGCTACCACACGAAGAAAATGGATAGAGTTGGGGGCTGAATCTGACTTGGGGGGCACTTCCCAGGAGGGAGGGAGTGCAGTAGAGTGGTGGCTAGAGTTGGAACTGTTAGAGGCTGTGTCATGCCCCCGTCTGTGGTCGTGCCCCTGCTGCACCACCTGCATGGTTCTACCGAGGAGATATTTGATCCAGGTCTTAGGCCTCTGGGAGGGTGACATTAGCTGGGAATGAAAGGGCGGTAGAGTTTGGGGCTGCAGAGGTAATGTTCAAGATTGTGTCTATGGGTGAGCGATCAGTGTTCAAGGTGGCTGAGGGAGAGGTGTCTCCACCAGATGGTGTAGTTTCTAGGGTCCTGGGATGGCAGTGCATCCAGTTGCGGGCAATATTTCTGGGATAGCCTTTCTCTACGCGAAGCTGCCGGTTGAGGCTCCAGTACTTTTTATCTTTGAAGAAGAAGACTCGTCCATCCTGCCAACTCATAGCAGCCGAGGGCCGGTCTGGCACTCCCGAAAACAAATCCTTGATTGGCTTGGGGTAGCGGCTGAAGTCAGTTGGGGCTAGCTCGTCCCACTGCCAGTACCCGGTGCCCTGGGTATGGGAGGGTGGGGAGGAAGAAGAGAGAGCTTAAGGATCTCCAGAGATCTACCCCAGCCCACTACAACTACAGGAGATGTCCCTTCAGGAGCAAGTCTTTGCTTTTCAGTATGAGATAGCCCACCTCCTCCAAGAAAGGTTTTACCCTGAGCCGGGGGATGCTGGCTCACACCTGTAATCCCAGCACTCTGGGAAGCTGAGATAAGAGGGTTGCCTGAGCTTTGGGCAACTTGACAAGACCTCATCTCTACGATAAATTTTAAAACAATTAGCCAGGCCTGGTGGCATACACCTGTGGTTCCAGTCACTTGGAAGGCTGAGGGGGAAGGATTGCCTGAGCCCAGCAGGCTGAGGCTATGGTGACCATGAGCGTGCCACTGCACTCCAGCTTGGACTCTGACTCAAAAAAAAAAAAAAAAGGATTTACCCTTGCTTTGAAGTTTTTACCTTAAAGAGAAACACTTTTTGGTTGAGAGGCCAGTAGAAAGCTGCATCCAAGTTGGGTTTTACCCTATTCAGCTTCTTGGGGAAGCCAGGAGATAGCTTGAAATTCACGTAACGCCACACCCTGTCTCCTGAGAGCATAAGAGGAAGAACAAGTCATGTCCATCCTTAGGTGATAGCTTTTGGTCCCATTCCATCCTTTCAGAAACTTCTCATCTCTCCCTCCCTTTTATGGCTTCTTTAAGACTGGACTCTCCTCAGGTAAGACACTGTGACCAGCCCCCTTACCTTTAAAGAAGTGAATCCATTGTGTTCGAGGAGAGTATACAGCGGCATCCAGGTTTCCCGGGAGCCCCTCCCAAAGGGCAGACACTCGGAACAAGGGACCCGGCCCCGAATCTGTCACAGTCCACACGTAGTCCCCCTTGAAGGCATAGGTCTTCCCACGCGGCCCTGAGAGCAAATGTGTGTCAATGAGTCAAAAAGATCAAATGGGAACTTGTGGGTGTCTCTGGCAGGCTGATAATTTGTCCTCCTCCTGCAGGTTGGTTCTTCAAAATTTCATTCAACTTTATTTATTTATATATTTAATTTTTTTAGTTGAAGCCTTACTCTGTCGCCCAAGCTGGACTGCAGTGGCACGCTCACAGCCACCGCAGCCTCGGGCTGCTGGGCTTAGGCGATCCTTCCCCCTCAGCCTTCCAAGTAGCTGGAACTACAGGCGTGCACTACCACACCCAGCTTAGTTTTTTATTTATTTATTTTGGAGACGAGGTCTCACCAAGTTGCCCAGGCTGGTCTCGAACCCCCAGGCTCAGACAATCCTCTCACCTCGGCCTCCCAAAGTGCTGGGATTACAGGCTGAGCCACTGTGTCCAGCCTGATTTTTTTTTTTATTGTAGAGATGGGGTCTCACCAAGTTGCCCAGGCTGGTCATTCAACTTTAATTCAAGGAGAAAATTAAGACAGAGAAGGAGTATCCAGAACCCTCTGAATCCATTTCAGCTTTAGTCCACTCAACAAAACAAAAGCTCTGTGGATAGCAGATAGAGTCCCTCCTTGGGAACCTCACCCTCCACTCCAAGTGGCTTCAACCAGGAGCAGCACCCTCTCTATTAGATGTTCCCGTTAATATAGTTTTTTCTATCTTGCTGCATTTCCACATGTGGTTTTTGGGTTTTGTTTGTTTGTTTTCCTTTTTTTGAGTTGAGATCTCACTCTGTCACCCAGGCTAGAGTGCAGTAGCTCGATCACAGCTCACAGCGGCCTCAACCTCCTGGGCTTAGGCCAGATCCTTCCACCTCAGCCTTCCAAGTAGTTGGGACTACCAGTGCAAGCCATTACGTCTAGCTTATTGTTTTGTAGAGAAAAGGTCTCACTATATTGCCCATGCTGGTCTCAAACTCCCACCTCAGTCTCTCAAAGCACTGGGATGACAGGAGTGAGTCACCACTCCTGACCTCCAGATGTGTTTAGTGGCCCTTAGAGGGTGGCAGCCTTGGTAAATGCCTGCCTGGTCCACCTTTAATTTGGCTCTGAACCTTCCCTCTCCATGTCCCATGTCTCCTTCCATGGTCACCAACCCTTGCCTGCAGTCTAACCTCCATTGCTCATGCTGAAGTCCCATGTCATTCCCACATGTCCAGGCCTCAGGGTCAGTGAGGTGCCCCCACTGCCTGCCAGCAGCCTGGAGGGGAAGGGCCTCACCCAGCATCATGGCATCCAGTTCACCGCTGCAGGGGTCTGGCATGGGACCGGGTTTCGTGGGCACTGGGGGTACAGTGGGCAACTCCATCTCTTCTTCCTCATCCTCTTTCTCTGGACTCTTCTTGCCTGCAAGGTGAAGTTATGTCACTTAGGAAAACAACTCATAGTACCTGGTCTCCCCTCCAGTCTCCTGTAAGCTCTGCTCAGAGGGCCCTACAGAGTGGAGAAAAGGGAATCCTCGAGAGTGTTCCTTCATGGTAGGCAATACATATTCATAAAAAATTAGCCAGCCGTGGTGGTGCATGCCTGTAGTTCCAGTTACTTGGAAGGCTAAGGTGGAAGGATTGCCTGAGCCCAGCAGGTCGAGGCTGCGGTGGCTGGGAGCATGCCACTGCACTACGGTCTGGGCGAGAGAATGAGACTCTGACTCAAAAAAGAAAAAAAGGAGAAAAAAAGAGACTGAAGATGGGGAGATGAAGTTGGAGTTTTGCCATTTCTGCAGAACAGAAGAGAAGGTCCCAATTATGAGACTTTTTAGGTTTGAGAGGCACCATGAAAGGGGGGCTTGCTAGAATGCATTCTCCATCCCCAAGAAAGGGTGTAAGGAAGGGAGAAAGATCAGACATGGAAGAGTCAGAGATGAACTATTCCTGAAGATGAAGAAGCCTGAATAACTGGGCCAGAAAAGAAGAAAGAATCCAAGCTATTTCCCTCCATGGAGGCTAGACCTGTCACTTCAAGCCTAAAGAGATGTTGATCAGACCGACCCTTGGGCTCACTAAGGAGAGGGACTAACCGTAGAGAGCCTGGATCCCGGCCACGTCATCTGGGTGCAGCTTGAAGTGGGGCCGGTAGCCAGCGTAGACAGGGGCCATAAGGGCCTGGGTATACCGGGAGTGCCCAAGCCCCAAGGCATGGCCCAGTTCGTGGGCTGCAATGATGCGCAGGTTCACTCCCTGGTAGGTCCCCTCCGTCCAGAGTTCATCTTCATCAAAGTGCACGCTGCCCAGCTCTGGGATGTCAGCATGGGCCAGGACTCTCCCTGGACAAAGGCAAAGGTGGACAGGAAGGAGGTCAGAGCCCACTAGGCTGGAGCACACCCTGCCTGTTACAAACTCTAATTACTCCATTCCCTTAGAATTTCCCCTGCTATATTCACTGTCTCTTGGATACTTCTTTCTCTCCTTTCGAATTCCCCTGTCATCATCCAGTTCTCTCAGGGATGCTCATCTCTGTCCCTTTACCTCCCCAGCCACGCCCTCCTCTCTGGCCCAGTCTGTGGGGTCTAAGGTGTGCCTTGAGCAGGGGAACTTAAGGTAGGGAAGGAGGCATAAGCTTCAAAGAGGAGGCTTGGTAAGCCTCCAGGTATGTGACCAGCTGATCCCCTAGGGAATGAGAGAAGATGATTAGAGAGTGTTGGGTGCAGGTGGGCAGCCTGTACATTAAGATTCCAGAGTCAGGGCGATCCCTTCGGGTCTGAGGGAGCTTTTCTGTCCTCTCAATAAATCCTGCTTTCTCAGAAAAACAACAAAACAACAACAACAACAAAAAGATTCCAGAGTCAGCCGGGCACAGTGGCTCACGCCTTTAATCCCAGTACTTTGGGAGGCTGAGGCAAGAGGATTGCCTGAGCCCAGGGGTTGGAGACTAGCCTAGGCAACATGACGAGACCTCATCTCTACATAAATCAAAAAATTAGCTGGGCATGGTAGTGCACACCTGTAGTTCCAGCTACTTGGAAGACTGAAGCGGAAGGATAGCCTGAACTCAGCAGGTCGAGGCTGCGGTGGCCATGAGCATGTCACAGCACTCCAGCCTGGGCAACAGAGTGAGACTCCAACTCAAAAAAAAAAAAAAATTCTAGAGTCGTGGTACTTATACACAATGGAATATTACACAGCCATAAAAAAGGACAAAATTATGAACTTCACAGCAACTTGGATGGACTTAGAATCTATTATAATCCTGAGTGATCTATCACAGAAACAAAGAACTGAGTATCACATGTTCTCACTCATAAGCAGACCATGAACAACTATCATAATACTATAAGAAAGGGATTGGCAGTAGTGGGAAACTGCCAGGGGAAGGCGGGGGCGGAATTGGCAGTAGTGGGAAACCACCAGGGGAGGAGGGACACACCTCATCAACAAGGGTACCTGCATAATGAACATTTGTATACCTAACCCTGAATTGTACCCCGCATCTTTAAAATAAAAAATGTAAAATAAAATTAAAAGATTCCAGAGTCACTGGTTCAAGGCAGCAAAGATAATCTCGGAGGTCTGTGAGGTGGGAGTTGAGAACTGTCACCTACCAGACCCATCAAAAGTCTTGGAGCAGTACGGGCTTTGGCGGCCATGAAAGGAGAGACGGATGTCAGCTGAGCCAGCCTGCACCTCCCGGAAGGTCAAAGGAACCACATTGCTCCAGTACTGGAAAGCTTGAAGCAGAGCTGCCCGGGCTGTGTTGGGTGGAAGGGTCGAGGGTAGATTGAAGATGCGGAAGGTCAGGTGCCTCCTTCTCCAGCGGCCTGGAAAATGGACCAGAGAATAGATTTGAAACATAGCTCCTTCTGCTAACCCCACAGAGCTACCCTGGGTCTGAGCGCTTACACAATCCCTCTGGGCAGGTGATAACCAGGCCATCACCAGGTGATCATCCACTCAACACAGAGCTGGTCCAGGCGGTCCCAATGCCCCCATACTCCAGAGCCACACCACCCCCTCCTCTCTCTCCCTTTCTCCAGCTCAGTCCTCACCCAACAGCAGGTATTTAAGGGTCTTCTGGTTGAAGGGGTCCTCTAGGCCACAACGAGGTTGCCTCATGCGGGCCTTTGTGGCATCATCCAGCTGACCTGAGACTGAAAGTTCAGATGCTTCCTGAAAGGCTCTGCAAGAGGGAGAGGGATGGGTCCACCAGGGCACAGGAATCTGGAACGACTGGGGACTGGAGATAGCCCTTTGGCCTCCTGCTGCCCAAGGAGATGTTCAAGAATGGCACAGAATCTCTGAAGCTGACTGCATCACCCCAGCCTCGTATTCATAACTGGGACTTTCTCTTCTGTTCTGCAGACATGGCAAAACCCCAACTTCATCTCCCCATCTTCAGTCTCTTTTTTTTTCTTTTGAGTCGGAGTCTCACTCTCTTGCCCAAGCTGGAGTGCAGTGGCATGCTCACGGCCACCGCAGCCTCGACCTGCTGGGTTTCGGCGATCCTTCCGCCTCAGCCTTCCAAGTAGCTGGAACTACAGACATGCGCCACCACACCCGGCTAATTTTTTGATTTATTGTAGAGATGAGGTCTTGCCAAGTTGCCCAGGCTGGTCTCAAACCCATGAGCTCAGACAATCCTCTCACCTCGGCCTCCCAAAGTGCTGGGATTATGGGCGTGAACCACCACACCTGGCCCATCTTCAGTCTCTTATCTGAAGTAAACTGGCCCTCGGATAGAGCCTTCCTTCCCTGCTACAATTTTAAACTTCTGCTCTGGCTGGGCTCGGTGGCTCAGCCTGTAATCCCAGCATTTTGGGAGGCCAAGGCGAGTGGATTGCCTGAGCCTGTGGGTTCGAGACTAGCCCGGCCAACTTGACGAGACCTCATCTCTGCAATTAAAAAAAAAATTAAGCCGGGCTCGGTGGCTCAGCCTGTAATCCCGCGCTTTGGGAGGCTAAGGTGAGTGGATTGCCTGAGCCCGCGGGTTCGAGACCAGTCTGGGCAACTTGGCAAGACCTCATCTCTACAATAAATAAATAAATAAATAAATCAGCCGGGCATGTTAGCGCATGCCTTTAATTCTGGCTACTCGGAAGGCTGAGGTGGAAGGATCGCTGGAGCCCAGTGGGTCGAGGCTGCAGTGGCCGCGAACGGCCACTGCACTCCAGTCTGAGCGACAGAGTGAGACTCCAACTAAAAAAAAAAATTAGCCGGGCGTGGAAGTGTACGCCTATAGTTCCAACTACTTGGAAGGCTGAGGCGGAAGGATTGCCTGAGCCCAGCAGGTTGACGCTGGGTTGGCTGTGAGTGTGCCACTGCCCTCCAGCCTGGACAATGGAGTGAGACTCCAACTCAAAAAAAAAAAAACTTCTGCTCTGGGGAGGCACCTGGCTCTGGAGGGCTTCCCGCCCATGTTCCCACCTGGTAGCCTGTCGTCCCTCGTCTTCCCCCCTTCTGGCCAGACCATCCTCCCAGCCCAGTCTGCTCTGGAACAATTCCATCCACCAAGGAACTATCATAGGGCCTAGGGACTTTTCAAGGGACCCGAACATGTCTGAGAGCAGAAAGAAAAGCAATCCTTTACAACCAAATTATAAAACTACAAAATATCCAGCAAATAAAGAAATGCTGAAGTAAAAGTCCACAAAAGGTAACATTGCATCAACAACTCAACTCACAGTTTTACATATAATGACACTTCCTGGGGCTAACTAAACATTAGCATTTGGGGTATGATGTGGGGTGCAGCCTCCAAAGGACTGCTTAAGGCTTAGGAAGATCCATTGACTGTGCTCCTCATCTTTGAATCCCTATCTCACCCCATGCCCTATGACCCTAACAATGACAGACACCCACCCTCAGATCCCTGACATGGTTTTGGGTCAAGGAGAGCTGGGCCTGGGGAGAGGAAAGGGTAATAAGAGAGAAGACCTTGTCACCTCAGCCCTGAAGGCATAAGCTTCTTTTTTGGTTTTTTTGAGTCAGACTCTGATGCCCACATTCATGGCCACTGCAGCCTCGATGTGCTGGGCTCAGGCAATCCTTCTGCCTGCCTCAGCCTTCCAAGTGTCTGGAACAACAGGCACGCACCACTATGCACAGCTTATTTTTTTGTTTATTGTAGTGACAAAGTCTTGACAAAGTCTTGTCAAGTTGCCCAGACTGGTCTAGAACCCCTGGGCTCGACTATCCTCTCGCCTCTGCTTCCCAAATTGCTGGAATTACAGGTGTGAACACCCAGCCCGGTCTGGCATGCATTTCTTGACCTCTCACCTCAGAGCCTTGCTGAGATCTTCTGACCTGAAGTTAGCATGTCCTTCTAGAGGCTTCTGCAGGTACCCATATTGCATCAGGTACTCCTATGATAGGGGTGGAGATAAGCAGGTTAACAAGGGAGTTAGTCTCCGAGTGAAGCTTCTAGGTGACCTAGCAGGCCCATCAAGAGGGAGGGGCCAGACACAGAAGGGCTAGTGGAGTGGCACCTTAGAGAAGGGCTCAGGTGGAACGAGGGGAAGTAGCAGGAGACGGGTGGGGAAGACCATGGGGCAGAGGAAGCAAGAGGAAGGCAGGCAGGCTGACGGTCAGGAGGGAGGCTTGGATGGCGCTGTGGAGCAGTAACCCCTGTACCTCCCATGACCCGGGTCCCTCTTCCCCAGGGGACTCACCACAGCCGCCTCCTTCTCTGTAAGCATCTGGGTCCGGCCTGAGACTGTCATGGGTAGTAGGAAGCCCAGCCACAGTTGCTGCCAGTTCATGGTGTCACCAGAAACGAGCTCCAGAGACTGTCCGTGCCCTCTGGCCTGAGATTGCTGGGAGCCAAGGGGACCAGAGGCAGGCAGTTGGCAGGGGGGTCTTACCTAGGTTATTTTTGCCCTCCAGTGTCTGGTCTTCTTTATAAAACCGAGGGCAATTGAGGGGGAGTGGAAGTGGGAGGTGACTCAGTCCAGAGATATGTTGCAATTCACCATTAACCCCTGCCCTACCGGAGAGCAGAAGCCAAGGAGAGCCCCTAGCCCCTTCTCCCAGAGTCCTCTACTGGAGATAGAAAGGCTTTTCATACTGCCTTGGGGTGAACATTCGGGCAGGATCAAAAGCGGAATCTCTGGAAAGACTAGACAGAGGGATCAAAGCCATTTCCTGGAACTGGACATTCCTATGGCCCAGGAACCCTGGTCCAACAATCCATCCTCTTCAACCTTTGAGTCTACCTATCTGTTCTAGTAAAGGAAAAGAAAAACAACAACAACAAAGCTACAAGGTAGGCAATAGCTGAGATAGCTTGGGCTTCAGGTGAAGGAACCAAGTGTGGGGGTCTCAGCTCTTTACACCCAGGACTAAGGTGGAAACTTAAATTCTCTTGAAGCCTACAAATGCCTGTTTTAACAAAAAGTCTTTTTTTTTTTAAATTGAGATGGGGGGGGGTCTCACTTTGTTGCCCAGGTTGGTCTCGAACTCCTGGACTCAAGTGATCCTTCCTCCTCAGCCTCCTAAAGTGCTGGTATTACAGGTGTGAGCCACCGCACTCCGCCAAAAAGTCATTATTTCAAGCATTCAATGAGGGGGTGGAAGTCCCTTGGGACTTAGGCCCCCAACTGAAGGGCACAAGGAAGTAAAGGGCCCAGAGCCTGCCCTCAGAGAGCTTACAGATAGGGAGAGGCAGATCCAATACCTGGACAGAGGGAAGTCAGAATACTAGGCCAGAGGTGACCCATCCTGAGGGTCATGGGATTGTGGGGAGCTTTGCTGAGAAGGCAAGCTTTGAGCTGGGCTGTGAAGATCGGCTGGGCTATGAAGTGAAGAACTGATGGGAAAAAGAGGACTAAGCAGCCAGGAGAGGATGGAGAGGCAGAGACCATGCAGGTCTTGAGTAAAAGCGTGGAGCTGAGAGCCTGCAGTGCTCACTGCAGGGCATAAGCCCAAAGAGTCAGGACGGCTTCGTTCACCACTGAATCCCTGGTGCCTACCCCAGGCCAGCTCCATGCTTTAGTGGCAGGGTTCAATGAATCTTTGTCAAAGGAATGACCAAGGTGGGAGACTGGTTGGGAGCCAGAATGTAAGAGGACCTTGAGTGCTATGGAAGAAAAAGAAGAAACACAAGTTAAAAATACCTACTGCCGGGCACAGTGGTTCACGCTTGTAATCCCAGCATTTTTGGAGGCTGAGGTGAGAGGATTGCCTGAGCCCGCAGGTTCGAGACCAGCCTGGGCAACATGGTGAGACTTCCTCTCTACAATAAACCAAAAAATTAGCCAGGCATGATGTCTGTAGTTCCAGCTCCTTGGACGAATGAAGTGGACGGCTCGCCTAAGTTCAGCGGGTCGAGGCTGCGGTGGCCATGAGTGTGCCACTGCACTCCAGCCTGGGTGACAGAGTGAGACTCCAGTTCAAAAAATAAAAAAAGTACCTACTGGCCAGGCCTAGTGACTCACACCTATAATCCCAGCACTTTGGGAGAATCTGAGGCAGGAGAAGCGCTTGCACCCAGGAGTTCGAGATCAGCTCAGGCGACATAGTGAGACCCTGTTTTTACAAAAAAAAATAAGGCAAAAAAATAAGTCTGGCACACATGGTGGCACATGCCTTTAGTTCCAGCTACTTAGGAGGTTGAGACTGTGGTGAGCCTTTATCATGCCACTGCCCTCCAGCCTGGGCTACAGAATGAGATCCTGACTTCCCAAAAATATAAATAAATAAATACATACATACATAAAAATAAAAATACCTCCTATGTGCTAAATGCTTCATTAATCTTCTTTAGTTCTCACAACCATCCTGTGAGGGAAGAATTATTCTGGCCTTTTTTCTCTTTTTTTTTTTTTTTTTTTTTTGTGGAGGCCTCACTCTGTCACCCAGGCTGGAGTGGAGTGGCACAAACACAGCTCACCGCAGCTGTGCCTCAACCTCTTGGGCTCAGGCGATCTATGGCTATATTTTATAAAAGGAAGCAGATAATAAGAAAGGGAAATTTGGCCAAGAACATGGAACTCCTAACTGGCCTGACCTATCTTCAGATCCGTCTGCTGACTTTATAACTCATGAACTCATGCTCTTTCCAAGAATCACACCAACTTGGAGTCATTGAAGGGGCCACCGTCATTCATGTGTCGCATAACATTTGCGTAGGAACAGTGAAGTAGGCATACAAATAGAGGAAAGGGTTACTAAGCCCATGTTCTCAGTAGGACCCAAAGTCTGAGTCTTTCTCCACACCTCAGGCTAAAAGGCTGGGAGGCCACAGGGGAGCCCTTCACACAGCTGGGATGCTCCTGACTCACATGGCTGCCCTCAGTGGCCCTAGTCTCTCTGACCCACCCAGCACCCAACAGGGTAACAATTGAATGACTAAGTCCCAAAGGACCAGTGACAGACAAGGAAGAACAGAGAGCCTCTGAGCGATGCATGACGGAGCTAGTGCAACCAAGAAATAATGGCATTTGGGGACCAATTTCTGCTCAGTCCCCTGCATGGCTCTTTCTCATTTCTTTTCTTCCACTTTCTTTTTTTTTTTTTTTTCTTGAGTTGGAGTCTCACTCTGTCGCCCAGACTGGAGTGCAGTGGCCGCTCCCGTCAACCGCTGCCTCGACCTGCTGGGCTCCGGCGATCCTTCCGCCTCAGTCTTCCAAGTAGCTGGAACTACAGGTGCGCTCTACCACACCCGGCTAATTTTTCTTCCACTTTCAACCCCTCACTCTCCACTCTTTTTTTTGAGAACAGAACATGAGTTAATTGAAATTATAATTTTTTTCTGATTAACATTTTGGTATTATAGGCCAGGCACGGTGGCTCACACATGTAACCCCAACACTTACGGAGGCTGAGGCAAAAGGATTTGATACAGAGACCCACTAATGTCCGCCCATATTGTCACAGCCCCTAGAGAAGGGCATAGCAAGGGTTTAAGCTCTCCTGCACATTCCTGACCACATCACTGAGAGTCCCCTTATCTCCTATGCATTCCCAGTAAGTAGCTTCAGGGAATCCTTGACTTCCCTGTGGACTAAACCTACTCACTGAAAGACGCAAAAATCCCATTTATTCCCTTTTTCTGAGTGGTTGTAAGTTTGAATAATATAATATCCGTATAATCGTAAGCCTTGTGATTTGCATAACTTTTGTATCTATGTAATCATAAGTTTTGTGATTTGTACAACTTGTATGTAATGCATGATGTCTTAGGCCTTGTAATCTCCATTTACTCTATGGCAAGCTTGATTGATGATTCTGCAGACCCTACTGATGAAAGTAATGAGATACCGCTGATATCTGGCGGGCACAAGGAAGTCTGGACCAAAAAATCTCACAATCTACAAATGTGGCTGAAACTCGAGTTCTATACATTCTATAGCATGTATAGAATGGTCACGTGGCTAATGAATAGATACAACAACTCTGAACTTATACAAGTGAACTGTAAAAGCCTAGAGTGTGAGCAGAACCATCTTATATTATTTTATTTATCTTTTGAGTTGGAATCTCACTCTATTGCCTAGGCTGGACTACAGTGGCATGCTCACAGCCACCGCAGCCTCAACCTGCTGGACTCAGGCTTCCAAGTAGCTGGAATTGCAGGCACGCACCACAATGCCTGGCTAATTTTTTGATTTATTGTAGAGGTGAGATCTCACCATGTTGCCCAGGCTGGTTTCAAACCCATGGGTTCAGGCAATCCTCTCACCTCGGCCTCCCAAAGTGCTAGGACTATAGGCATAAGCCACTGCGCCTGGCCTGAGCAGAACCATTTTAGAATGACCTCCAGTCCAGCTCTGCTCTCTGGATTCAAACTCAGAAATAAACTTCTTTCTACCAGTTCCCTGTCCCTTTGATTTATTGATATCAAGGGGAACAGCCGGACGTTACTCGGACCATAACATTGTTTGAGCCCAGAAGTTTGAGACCAGCCTGCAACATAGCAAGACCACATCTCTACAAAAAAATCAAAACACTAGCCAGGCATGGTGGTGCGTGCCTGTAGTTCCAGTGACTCAGGGGGTCAAGGTGAGAGGATCTCCTGAGCGTTGAAGGTTGAAGCTGTGGTGATCCGTGAGCATGCCACTGCACTCCAGCCTGGGCAACAAAGTGAGACTCCATCTCAAAAAAAAAAAAATTGGTATTTTTCCAAATAAAAGTGATCATCATTCACTGTGGTAAGTTTGGAAAATACCAAAATAAACAAGAAGGGAAATTAAAACCACCAGTAAATGCTACCCCAAGGAGAATCACTAGTAACTTTTTTGATGCATTGATTCGAAACTGTCTTGTGGGCCTGAGTTCAGCCCCAACTTTACCTGCCTGACCTTAGACCCTGGAGACTGTGGCTGGGCTGGAGAAGAAAGCAATGGAACCAGGGAGGATAATAGGGGGCGGGCCAGGTGGGGGGATGGGACATGGGAGACAGACAAGGAGGATGCAAGGAAAAAGAATAAAGTGAGACGAAAACCCCACATAAACTAAATCAAAACAAAACAAAATCAAATCAAAGTGCACATTCATGTGTCAGTGAGAGAGATGGGCGTTACTGTAAAGTGAGTGGTAGGAACACACTCTGGCTTCAGAAGACCTGGAGGATAGAACCACATTCTAGCAACTAAGGAGCCAGGAGAGGATAGAGTATAATATTAAAAGCTGCCAAATGGGCCGAGTGCAGTGGCTCACACCTGTAATCGCTGCATTTTGGGAGGCTGAGGCAGGAGGATCGTTTGAGCCCAGGAGTTCTAGATCAGCCCAGGCAACATAACAAGACCTCATCTCCATTAGCCGTGCATTGTGGTGCATGCCTGTAGCCCCAGCTATCTGGGAGGCTGAGGTGGGAAGGTCGCCTGAGCCCAGGAGGTCGAGGCTGAGGTGAGCCATGATGGGGCCACCGTACTCCAGCCTGGGCAACAGAGTGAGACCCTGTCTCAAAAACAACAAAAACAAACAAAAAAGCTGCTGAATGGTTTGCCTCACTTAAATCCCAATAACCCGTGAGCCAGGTTAACCTTTTTTTTACAGAAGAGGAAACTGAGTCTCTAATAGGTTGCTTCAGGTCACATAGCTTGGAAGCAGCAGAGCCCCTGGAGCTATGATCTGTGAACATCACTCATCAGCCTCCCTAGAGTTCCCGGAGTTCCTGCAGGCACCCAAACAAAACCCCCTAGAGTCCGTTGCTACAGGCTGAGCATATGTGTAATGACTGTATGACTAATTGTTCCCACCACAGCAACACAGTCACCCCTTCTGCCAACCCCTACCCCCACTCCCAGCCAGGCTGACACAGCTCTTTCTCCTGAATTTGTCATCTCTCACTGGAAATATAGGAATGTGTGCAAAAGGTTAGGACATGTGGCCAGCCTACCCCAAAAAGAGAACTTGACTTGAGAGAAAAAACTCCTGGGTCCTTTGGCATGCTGGCTTTCTTTCTGCAGACTGGTTTTCCTCTCTGTTCACAAATTGTAGTAAAATAGTTTTGGGGGTTTCTTTTGTTTTTTTTGTTTTTTTTGTTTTAGTTGGAGTCTGACTCTGTTGCCCAGGCTGGAGTGCAGTGGCACACTCACGGCCACCACATCCTCCACCTGCTGGGCTCAGGCAATCCTTCCACCTCAGCCTTCCAAGTAGCTGGAACCACAGGCATGTGCCAACCATGCCCCCGCTGATTTTTTCATTTACTTTAGAGACAAGGTCTGGCCGTGTTGCTCAGGTTGGTCTCAAACCCCTGAGCTCAGATAATCCTCTGGCCTCCACCTCACAAATTGCTGGGATTACAGGCATGAGCCACTGCACCCGGCTATAAAATAGTTTTATAAATTTCTTTTTTTTTGAGTCAGGGTCTCACTCTATCACCAGATTGAGATGTGGAGGCATGATCACAGCTTACCGCGGCCTTGACATCCTAGGCTCAGGCGATCCTTCCGTCTCAGCCTCCAGAGTAGCTGGATTACAGGCATGAGCCACCGTGCTTGGCCAGATGTGTGTGTGTGTGTGTGTGTGTGTGTGTGTGTGTGTGTGTGTGTGTGTGTGTGTGTGTGTGTGTGTCACACACGCTGGAATGCACTGTGATGCTCA
>CAUYQG010245391.1:0-13973 GCA_963574415.1 Tarsius wallacei
TTTTATTTATTGTAGAGACAAGGTCTCACCAAGTTGCCCAGGTGGGTCTCGAACCCACGGGCTCAGGCAATCTACTCACCTCAGCCTCCCAAAGTGCAGGGATTACAGACTGAGCCACTGAGCCTGGCCTCATTCCAATTCTTAAGGTGTGTGACTCTGGACCGGCTGATAAGCCCATAAATGCTCTGAGAATGGGCGGGAATGGAGCAGTGATTGAGAGTCGACCGTTCTGGCCCAGAGACTTGATCCTCTGCCTCGATTCTCTTCTGCGGTTCTTCACCTCAGCCAGCATCATCTTCCTCTTTTCCTTCACCTGGAGTTAAGGGAACACAGGGACCAGGAAGGGAAGCCGAGCCATGACTCACAGAGGAATGGCATCCCAGCCATCTGAAGACATTGGCTGGGAAGGTTGTGTGTCAACACTATGTCAGGAGCAGCTTATCACTCAATCATTCATTTATTCATTCACCTCTGAGTGTTCACTATGTGCCTAGCATTGTGCTGGGTGCTAAGGTGAAAAGGTACATGAAGTATAAGATATTGTATCCGGGACGGGCATGATGGCTTATGCCTGTAATCCCAGCACTTAGGGAGGCAAAGGCCAGAGAATTGCCTGAGCCCAGGGGTTCAAGATCAGCCTGAGCAACATGGCAAGACCTCATCTCTACAATAAATCAAAAAATTAGCCGGGCATGGTGGCACATGCCTGTAGTCCCAGCTACTTGGAAGGCTGAAGCAGAAGAATCCCCTGAGCCCAGCGGGTCCAGGAGGATCCCCTGAGCCCAGCGGGTCCAGGCTGTGGTGGCCATGAGCATGCCACTGTACTCCAATCTGGGAGACCAAGTGAGATGCCGACTCAAAAAAAAAAGGGGGGTGGCCTCAGCTGGGAAGATTGGGCCAATACAGCTGCATGCTGGGACCCCTTGGCAAAAAGGCCAGAGGAGCTGGGCTGGACTAAAAAGACTCCTGCTTTTGCCTGTCCAGCCTCCACCTGTTCCTCCTTTACAGTGAAGACTGCCTCCTCTTCCTCCAGAGCACACAAGTCAACTGGATCTCCAGTTTCTTCTATACGAGGGGGACCCCAAAAAACCCGGAATTATTTTTTGGAAGCTTTATAGTACAGGCTTCCTCTGCTAGGTAAGTGTTCTAGGAACCCATCAGCATCAGTGTACCGCTAGCATTTTTGTGAGAGGCTGCATTTGGCTTCAGTGAATTTGTTTTTGGAGATTCTTTCAATGCATTTGCCCATTTCAGGGGTGATTTTTGAGCACACCTGCCCCTACTGTGCTGAGTGTTCAGCAGTTTTTGACCATAAACAGCATGACCCCCATGTCCCACCCTCCGCATTCACCTGATCTCACCTGAGTGTCTTTTTTTGTTTCTCTGGATGAAAAAGGGAAAGTCCTCAGCGGGAAATACTTTGCCAATGTGGAAGAGGTGAAACAAAAAAGGTATAAGCACTAAAAAGCATCAACATTGACAAGTTCAAAAACTGTTTTGAGCAGTGGAAAAAGTGTCTTGATAGGTATATTGCATCAGGCGGAGAGTACTTTGAAGGAGGTGACTGAAATGTGTACATGTAAGAATAAATACCTAATTTATCATAAATTCTGTTTTTTGGGGGGGCCCTTCGTACTTAGGTGTGATCACATGACTGGCTTCTGGCCAGTAGAATTGATGTCTGCCACTCTTGGGCCATAAAAACATGACCCTCTCTTTACTCCCCTGCCTGCCTCTGAGTATCATCACCTAGGGTATCCTTGGAAGATGACAGAGCTTCCATCAGCGTGGGTCCTCAATGACCACATAAGTAGAGCTCTGCCCCTGCTACCATTGGGAGCAGAAATAGATGTTATTCTGTTAGGTCATTAACACGTTGGGGTTGTTTATTGCAGCACATAGCTAACCTTGACTAACACACCCTCCTTGTAACCTGCTACCCTGATGTTTCTGGTGAAACCACCCATTCCCCACTCAGTCCCTGGGGGTCTAGTGGAGCTGGGTTCACATGGGTTCCAGAGGAGGACATGAGATCCAGGTGATATATGATCCAGGTCTGACTAATCAGGACATCCCTTCAGCCACAGAGATTGGTTCAAGGGTGGACGGGACTTTGAGAGAAACTTTGGAAAGAGACACTCACTTTTGACTGGAGTTGCAGAAAGGGCAGGAGGTGTGTCTGGTGCTGCTGGCAGCCTTCTTGCCACCATGAGGAGAGAGCCTGAGAAGGAAGTCAGTACAGTGGAAAGCAGAACAGAAGACCGAGAGTGCAAGACCCTGTCCCATGGCATTGCTTGAGCCCTTGGATTCCACTGAGCCTGCCCAGATCTGTCCCTGGAATTTTCAGTTCCTTGAGGCAATAAGGTGCACTTTTAGCTTAGACCAGTGTGAGTTGTCCCTCATGTCTTCGAGAGCCCTAACTCTGACACTGCTGTTCTCATCAGGTCCCAGTTCTAGAAAATGAAGATGATTGAAAGGCTTCAGTGTCTGTCCCAGTGCCTGACTGTAGGACATCCAGCCAGTTCATGGTGTCCTAGGCCCTTTCTCTCTCTGGGACTACATGGTCTTTCATCCTAGCTGCCCCCAAACAGCTGGGATGTTCTCCTCTCTGGACTGGCTTCCTTCCCTGTTCATGGCACCTGTTCCTTCATGCCTGCCGTCAGCATGTGGCTCTGACACCAGCTCCACACACTTCCCCAGTTCAGTCCACGCAAAGTCTCTGGGCTTCATTCAAGTGCTGGGGCACGGGGCTGATTGGTGGTTACAGCTCAGCCCTCTGGGTGGTCACCGGGTCATGGATCCACCCACAGCAACTCGGTTGCAACTGGGAGTGAGCTTACTAGGCGTGAATTTGGCTTACTAAGGCACTCTCTTAGGGGATTTCTAATGGGGAGGGGCACTTCTGATGATGCAGCCTGAGCTGAATAGGCTGATCTTGGAGTCGGAGCCTGGGACCACCTTTTTACTCATTCTGGCAACTCCCTTAACTGTTTCAATCTCCATTTTCTTTTCTTTTTTCTTTCTTTTTGACTTGGAGTCTCACTCTCTCGCCCAGGCTGGAGTGCAGTGGCATGCTCACGGCCACCCCAGCATCGACCTGCTGGGCTCTGGCAATCCTTCCATCTCAACCTTCCAAGTAACTGGAACTACAGGCATGTGCTGCCATGCCCGGCTCATTTTTTATTTTATTGTAGAGACGAGGTCTCACCAAGTTGCCCAGCCTGGTCTTGAACCCGCGGGCTCAGGCAGTCCACTCACCTCGGCCTCCCAAAGTGCTGGGATTACAGACTGAGCCACTGAGCCCAGCCCAGTCTCCATTTTCTTTGTCATAGGGAAGTAATAACTTCAACTGTTCCTGCCTCAAGGATTATTCTAAGGGGCCACTCAAAGAGGATGGAGCCAGGTGCAGTGGCTCACCCCTGTAATCCCAGCACTTTGGGAGGCAGAGGTGAGAGGATTGTGTGAGTCCAGGGGTTCAAAACCAGCCTGGGCAACTTGGTGAGACCTCATCTCTACAATAAATCAAAAAATTATCCAGGCATGTTGGTGTGCTCCTGTGGTTCCAGCTACTTGGAAGACTGAGGCGGAAGGATCACCTGAGACCAACAGGTCAAGGCTGTGGTGGCCGTAAACGTACTGCTGCACCTCAGCCTGAGTGACAGAGTGAGACTCCAACTCAAAAAAAAAAAAAAGAGGATGGAAAAGCCTCAAGTACTATCCAAGAGTCATGGGTAGTGGGTAGGATGATTCCTTATTTCTTAAGACAAGAAAACTGGAGGAAGGCAAGTCAGTAAACCCCTCCGCTGAAGGACTCTTGTCAGGAGGATGGAGTCCACTGTAAAGGAAGGAGCACAGACTGCACAGACTGTAGCGAGGGAGGTTTAAAATAGACATCTGCAGGGATTTCCTGGAGGGAGAACAACACGACCGGGAAACAGCTTGTGGAGCTCCCACAATAAGCTTCCCCACCCCTCATCGCCTCCCATGATGGGCCATAGGGGTGGTCGGTGCATCCCCGTCTGCAATCAGAGGAATGGCTAGGAGGCCTGGGAAGACCCCCGCAGCTGGAGTTTCTCATACATAATCATGCCTGTGATTTCATATCCCACAGGAATACAGATCAGTCAGCAGCCTTCGAAATGGGGGCAGGGATGCAGGGAGGGGAGGAGGACATCCTGGTGAGATGAAAGTGGATACTGCTCATCCCCCTTCCTCCACCTCCCTCAGTCCCCAAAGGACAGAAGACTCAGAGATCTTGCACCACATCAGGGCTCTGCCAGAATTCCACTGCTGCACAGGCCCAGATGACAGGCTGAGCCCCCAGAGGCCCCTGCTTTTCTCCTTCGGGGAGGCACACCCTGGGACAACTCACGTGGGGTTTAGGCTGGCCCAGGGAGCAGTGCCTGCTCTCAGTGGCCAGCAGAGGTCTGCAAGGTTGTATCCCCTAGCAGTTTGGCTCTTTAGAGATGTATTAATTTCTCCTTCCAAGACTATAAAAGCAACACGTTTTTATTTGCAGTGAAACAGCAAATATAAACAAAAAAAGGAATCAGCTCACCCCATCACTTCTCCCTTCCCCATTCTCCATGCCGTCTACACACACACTCCTAAGTGGCATCTGTCACAGTCTGGGGTTTGTCCCCCCCCGGCATTCCCCCACGTGACTATGAACAAAGCCAGACATACATGGACAGAGGTTTTGTTGTTGTGGTTGTTTTCCACAAAAATGGAGTCACACTCTGACATGTTTTTCTGCAACTGACTTTATTCTTATTTGTATCACGCATGTCCCTCCCTCTCGGTGGATTTATGCCGAACTCATTCTTCTTTTCATAAGAGCACAATGCATCAGACCGCTCCCCGTTTATGTATGTGCAAGTGGTTTCCTTTTTTTATTTTTATTTTTAATTAATTATTTATTTATTTTTGAGTTGGAGTCTCACTCTGTTGCCCAGACTGGAGTCCAGTGGCTTGCTCCTGGCCACTGCAACCTCAACCTGCTGGGCTCCGGTGATCCTTCTGCCTCAGCCTTCCAAGTAGCTAGAACTACAGGTGCGCGCTACCATGCCCAGCTAATTTTTGATTTATTGTAGAGAGGAGGTCTCACCAACTTGCCTGGGTAGGTCTCAAACCCACGGGCTCAGTCAATCCACTCGCCTCGGCCTCCCAAAGTGCTGGGATTACAGGCTGAGCCACTGAGCCCCGCTGGTCTCCTGTTTTTAAAAGTGTCTACCATGTGCCTGTTGCACGCAGATCACCTGACTGCACTTCTTGTAAGAAGGAGCAGACATCGATAAAGCATATGGGCTGGAAAAAAAAATAAGACCAGAAAGTGTTTACATGAATTCCTGTGTTGGGTTATCTTAGCCAAGAAGGCCCTTAGAACCTGTGGCACAATTCCCTGTTTTGCTGATGAGAAAAAGGATGGATCCAAGGTCAAGGTCTCTCAAATTGCTACAGGAAACTCCGGGGCCAGAATTTAGGTTCTCTGACTCCCCAACCAATGTCCTGTCCCCTGTTCAAAAACTGTTAAAATAAAAGTAGAAATAAGTCCAAGGAAGGTTTGTTTGTCTGTTTGTTTGTTTTTTGAGTTGGAGTCTCACTCTGTCACCCAGGCTGGAGGGCAGTGGCAAGCTCCTGGCCACAGCAGCCTTGACATGCTGGACGCAGACAATCCTTCCGCCTCAGCCTTCCAAGTAGCTAGAATTTACAGGCACGTGCCACCATGCCCGACTAATTTTTTGATTTATTGTAGAGATGAGGACTCACTAAGTTGCCCAGGCTGGTCTTGAACCTGTGGGCTCAGGCAATTCTCTTACCTCAGCCTCCCAAAGTGCTGGGATTATAGGCTTGAGCCACCGTGCCCAGCAGAAGGTTTATTTAAACTCACAGATGCTTATAGTTTAGGGGCCAAGTTAGGAGACTGGTCGTACTCCAATCCTACAGACAGTTAATGGCAGAGGGTTGGGGCCTCTTTTTATAGTCTTCTTCCTACTGCCCTCACCCACCATATTTCCCCAACACCCAAGCTCATTTCTGCCTCAGGGTCTTTGCACTTGCCATTCCTCTGCCAGGACCACTCCTCCCTCAGATTTTTGCCTAACTGCCTCCTTCTCCCACACAGATCTCAGCTCAAATATCATTCCTCAGAGAGGCTCAGCTTGTTTCCACGTTGCCCCCAATGACAAAGTAATCCTGACCCGTCCAGTCTCTGTCTGTCCTTTTTTCTTGCTTGCTGTCTTCACATAACCGTCATGGTCTGAAATGACTTTGATCACGTATTTGTTTTCTTGTTCATCAACAGTTTCCCCTATTAGAACAGAAGCTCCATGAAGTAGACACCTGCCTTAGGAGAACAGTGCCTGGCACTAAGTAGGTGCTTAATAAATATTTGAATTGATAGAGCCTGAGGTTCCTGACTTCTAGTTCAGGGGTGCTTCCTCCATGCCTCTTGGTGTTTTTGCTACCTCAGGGCTGCAGAGGCTGGTGGCCCCAGCTCCCAGCGAGAACATTGGCTGCTGACTTCCATGGAGGTTGTGGAAGGGGTGGGGCTCCTGTAAGGAGTCAAAGCCTCAGGTATGACAAGTCAGGATGCTGTTCTTTCTTCATCTTCCAAGTCAGGGCCAGAGCCCCTCAGGCTACCACCCTACCTGCTGCCACCACCTTGGTCCCCAGCCCCCATAGGTGTGCTTCTAGCTGGAGCTCAGAGTGGATTCTCCTCATCTCCCCTCTCTGCCCCAAGCCATCTCTTTCTCTCCCCTTGTGCATCGGCTGTCCCTTCTGCCCATGCGCATCCCTGGTGCCTGGCCCAAGGCAGGAGATGAGCAGGGAGGGAGACCTAGAAGCCTTCTCCTTTGGAGAAGGAGTATGGTGTGATATGGCCAGGAGTTCTCCGTCACTAACACACTGGACAACCTTGGCCAAGTCTCTTTATCTCTCTGGGCTTTGTCTCCTTCTCTTGAGAATGAGGGACACGAAAGCTACACGGTCCCTGGATGGCTCTAAGGCTTGGATATTCTGAAGCTGCTACCCAATCATCGTGTTTGCCCTACAAAGCTGGAAAAGAAGAACCAGGCTCCTTCCTGTGATTTAGGCTGCCCTGCAGATAAAGGTAGCATGGGAATAAGTGAATGGTGCCACAGCCTCTGGTCCAGAGGAGGCTTCTTGGCCAGAGTGGCTCAGGGGCCTGGTCCAGAAGGGCCACAGGGAAGAGAGCTGCTGACCTCCAGCAGGATGGGCTGACCAAGTGTGGCCCTGGGAGGTCAGTGCTCAGTAAGTCACAGCACCTCCTCTCAGACAGACATGCCTGGCCATCCTCTCCCTCGCTGGCTGGAATTCTGCCCCACTGTTTTCCCAACAGGCAGAAGAGAGACTTACCATCTATTAGAGCCTAATGTGCTCTGGAGACTGGGCTGCAGGCCAAGTGTTCATTATCCTCAGTCATTCAACTTTTTTTTTCTGAAAATTTTTTTAATTGACCAGGCATGGTGACTCATGCCTATAATCTCAGCACTTTGGGAGGCCAAAGTAGGAGGATTGCTTGAGGCCAGGAGTTCAAGACTCAGCCTGGTCAATATAGCAAGACCCCAGTTTACAAAAAAAAAAATTAAAAATAAACAAATAATATCTTATTGATACATAATAGATGTACATATTTTTCAGAGGTATATGTGATCATTTGATACATTTGTATAAGGTATAATGATTAAATCAGGGTAATTGGGATTTTCATCACCTTCAATATTTATATTTGAGTTATTCTTTTCTAGTTATTTTGAAATGTACAATAGATTAATGTTTTGTTTTTGTTTTTTGAGTTGGAGTCTCACTCTGTTGCCCAGACTGGAGTGCAGTGGCACACTCCCGGCCACCACAGCCTCAACCTGCTGGGCTCCGGCGATTCTTCCGCCTCAGCCTTCCAAGTAGCCGGAACTATAGGTGCGCGCTACCACGCCCAGCTAGTTTTTTTATTTATAGTAGATATGAGGTCTCGCCAAGTTGTCCGGGCGGGTCTCAAACCCATGGGTTCAGGCAATCCAGTCGCCTCAGCCTCCCAAATTGCTGGGCTTACAAGTTGAGTCATCAAGCCCGGCCAGATTAATGTTAACTATAGTCATCCTGTTAATCTATCAAACACTAGGTTTTATTTCTTCTATCTTACTGTATGCTTGTACCTATTAATCAACCCCTCTTCATTTCCTCTCCCCTTCCCAGTCTCCGATAATCACCAGTTTGCTCGGTTTTCATGAGATCTACTTTTTCAGCTCCACCATGTGAGTGAGAACATGAAATATTTGTCTTTTTTTTTTTTGCTTGGTTTATTTCACTTAACATAATGTTTCTCATCCACATTGCCACAAATGACAGAATTTCTCTCTTTTTTATAGCTGTATAATATTCCATTGTGTGTATAAACCATATTTTCTTTGTCCATTCATCTATTGATGGGCTGAGAAACCTGGATAACTATATGCAGAAGAATGAAACTAAGCCTCTCTCACCTGATAAAAAAAAGATCAAATCAAAATGGATTAAGGGCCAGCTGCAATGGCTCACACCAACAATCTCGGCACTTTGGGAGGCTGAGGCAGAAGGATTGCTTGAGCCCAGGAGTCCCAGACCAGCCTGGGCAACATAGCAAAACCTCATTTCTACAAAAAATAAAATAAAAATTAGCCAGGCATGATGGTACATGCCTATAGTCTCAGCTACTCGGGATGCTGAAGTGGAAGGATCTCCTGAACTCAGGAGGTTGAGGCCACTGTAAGCCATGATTGCTGTGATCATGCTACTGCACTTGAGCCTGGGCAACAGAGTGAGACCCTGATTTTTTTTTTTAAATGGATTAAAGACTTAATTCTGAGGCAGGGTGTGGTGGCTCATACCTGTAATTCCATAGTTTGGGGAGGCTGAAGTGGGAGGATCACTTGAGTGCAGGAGTTCAAAACCAGCCTGGGCAACATAATTCGATCCTCATTCCTAAAATAAATTTTGTTTTTAAATAAACCAAGCATGATGGTGCATGCCTGTGATCCCAGCTACTTGGGAAGCTGAGGTAAGAGGATCACTTGAGCCCAGAGTTCAAGGTTACAGTAACCTATGATCTTGTCACTGCACTCCAACCTGAATGACAGAGTGACAACTTGCCTCTAAAAAAAAAAGAGAGAGAGACTTAATTCTAATACCTGAAACTATGAAACCACTAGAAGAAAACATTGGAGAAACACTTCAGGACGGTCTGGGCAAAGATTTTTTGGGTAGGACCTCAAAAGCATAGGTAACAAAAGCAAAAATAGACAAATGGGATTCCATCAGGCTGAAAAGCTTCTGCACAGCAAAGGAAACAACCAACAAAGTAAAAAGACAAACCATAGAATGAGAGAAAATATTTGCAAACTATCCATCTGACAAAGAAGTAATAACCAGAATATATAAGGCACTCAAATAACTCAATAGCAAAAAACCAAACAACCTAATTAAAAATGGGCAAAAGATGTGAATAGACATTTTTCAAAAGAAGACATACAAAGGCCAATAGGAACATGAAAAAAAATGCTCAATATTACTAATCATTAAGAGAGATGCAAATCAAAACCACAATGAGATATCATCTCACCCCAGTTAAAATGACTTTTATTAAAAAGACTGGGATGCTGATGAGGATGTGGAGGAAAGGGGGCCCTCATATACTGTTGGTGAGAATACAAATTAGTGCAGCCACTATGGAAAATAGGATGGAGCATCCTCAAAGTACAACATCTAGAACTGCAATCCAATCCAACAGTCCCTCTACCTGGCATCTATCCAAAAGAAGGAAAATCAATAGGTCAAAGAGATATCTGCGCTCCCATGTTTATTGCAGCACTATTCACAATAGTCAAAATATTGAGTCAACTTTCTTTTGATCAATATCTATTGGGTGCCTACTACATGCCAGGCACTGTCCCGGAGCCCAGGAGACAATGGTAAATAAAACACACAAAAATCTTTGCCAGGATCAGGTATGGTGGCTCACTCCTGTAACCCCAGCACTTTGGCAGGCCAAGGCGAGAGGATACTTGAGCCCAGGAGTTCAAGACCAGCCTAGGCAACATAACAAGACCCCATCTCTACCAAAAAAAAAAAAAATTAGGCTGGCATGGTGGTGTGCACCTGTAGTCCCAGCTACTTGGGAAGTCGAGGTGGGAGGATCACTTGAGTCTGGGAGATCAAGGCTGCAGTGAGCCATGTTTGTGCCACTGTATTCCAGCCTGGGCATCAGAGTGAGACCCGGACTCAAAATTTAAAAAAAAGAAAGAAAAGATCTTTGTCAAGAGACTGAGTCAGATATAGAGAATAAAAAATTGAAATTAAATTAAAGAAAGATCTTTGCCCTTGTAGAGGCATATCCTGGTGAGGCGAGACCAACAATAAACAGGAGGCTTGGTCAGGCACAGTGGCTCATCCCTATAATCCTAGCAATTTGGGAGGTTGAGGCACGAGGATTGCCTGAGCTCAGGAGTTTAAGGCCAGCCTGGGCAACACAGCAAGACCTCATCTCCACAAAAAAATAAAAAAATTAGCCAGGTGCGGTGGTACATGCCTATAGTCTCAGTTGCTGAGGCAGAAGGATTGCCTGAGCCCAGGAGGTTGAGACTGTAGTGAATACTCCAGCCTGGGTGGCTGAGTGAGAGAGACTCTGACTAAAAAAAAAAAAAAAAAAGAAGGAAAACAAAAAACAAGGGACTTATTAAATGAGTAAATTATGTTAGCAGGAGACACATGCAATGAAGGGAGAAAGAAAAAATAGATTGGTGTAAGACAAAAGGGTGCCCTATCCCTCCCTTTCCCTAGTCCTACAAGATGAAAAATTCCAAGGTTATCCAATCTATGTGCTAGAAATTGCAGTCATCACAGAGACTGACTAGTTGTTCACCAAATCCCTCACGTCTTCTTCCAGAGTCAAAGCAACACACTCCCCAGCCTCCCTTGCAGCTAGCCATGGCCATGTGACTAAGTTCTAGCCAATAAGCTGTGAATTTGTTTCAGACCTGGCCCATAAATATTCCTCAACCCCCTGAGTAGGCCTTGTTCCCTCTTTCCCCATCTGCTGGCTGAATGGAGGGGACACTGAGGACCTAGAGGAGGACAGAGCCACACAATGGAAGGGACCTCACTCCCTAAAGACCGCATAAAGAGGTGACCTCTTTGTTCTCACCTACTAAGCTTACACAAGGGGGACTGAAGACCACAGGGCTTGAAAACCAGGGGGATTGTTTGCCAAACATTTCAGGAAGAAAAGAAATGAGGTGCTTTTAGGAATTTCTTTTTTTTTTTCTTTTTGAGTTGGAGTCTCACTCTGTCGCCCAGACTGGAATGCAGTGGCACACTTCTGGCCACTGCAGCCTCAACCTGCTGGGCTCCAGCGAGCCTTCTGCCTCAGGCTTCCAAGTAGCCAGAACTACAGGCGTGTGCTACCAAGTCCGGCTAATTTTTTTGATTTATTGTAGAGACGAGGTCTCGCCAGGTTGCCTGGGACGGTCTTGAACCCACGGGCTCAGGCAATTCACTCGCCTTTGCCTCCCAAAGTACTGGGATTACAGGTTGAGCCACTAAGCCTGGCCAGGAATTTCTTTAAAGATTTCTCCGAGCCATGGCTCTATTCTTCTCTCGCCTTCTACCTGCTACTCCAAATTCCCCATTCATTTATTGATTCAACAAGTATTTATTAAGCATCTAGTATATCTCAGACATGTCCTAGGCACTGGAGATGCAGCAATGACAAAGCAAACAACAATCCCAGCCCTCAAGGTACTTCCATTGTAGTAGGGCAAGAACAGGCAATAAATAAAATAGTCAGAAAACAGCATTATTACAAAACCCATTTTACAGTTGAGAAGTGGAGCACAGAAGCTAAGTGACTTAACCTAAAATAATTTGGGCTGGTATAATAAAAGAAGTGCCCCTGGGAGCTTAGTGAAGACAGGCTTGACAGATTTGATTTGTGTTTCTCTAATGATCAGTGATGTTGAACATTTTTTTTTTCATGTGCCTATTGGCCACTGTATGTCTTCTTCTGAGAAATGCCTGTTCAAATTTTTTGCCCATTTTTAATCTGAATTTTTTTTTTTTTGCCATTGAATTGTTTGCACTCCTTATATATTCTGGTTATTAATCCTTTGTCAGATAGATAGTTTGCAAATATTTTCTCCTACTCTCTATTCTGTAAAGTCAAGGGTGGGAGTGTTTATGGACCTTGTCATTTCTTTTTTTTTTTTTGAGTTGGAGTCTCACTCTGTCGCCCAGACTGGAGTGCAGTGGCATGCTCCCAGCCACCACAGCCTCGACCTGCTGGGCTCCAGCGATCCTTCCGCCTCAGCCTTCCAAGCAGCTGGAACTACAGGCGCGCACTACCAAGCCCATCTAACTTTTGGATTTATTGTAGAGATGAGGTCTCGCCAAGTTGCCCAGGCGGGTCTCGAACCCGCGGGCTCAGGCAATCCACTCACCTCAGCCTCCCCAAGCATGGGATTACAGGCTAAGCCACCGAGCCCGGCGGACCTTGTCATTTCAATGAAGGTGGGGACTTAATCGCCTTTGGAAGGCAGTTGAGGCTGTGAGCAAAGGATTGATGTTCCACTCTGCTTATAGTAGCTCTGGGTCATGGAGCATGTTTCTTGCCCTTTCTGATCCTCAGTTTCCTGACCTGTAAACCATTAATAATAATGTACTCACCTCTGTGGTAGATTGCTTGGTAATAGCCTCTTATAAATTATTTTTCCCTTGTGTAATTCTCTCTCACATCAACTCTGGGTTTGGTGATATGTCTTCCTTTGGTAACAGGATTTCGGCAAACACAGCCCAAGCAAAGGCTTGGAAAATGCTGCACATCAAGGCTTGCTGTCTTGGAAACTTACCATCATGTAAAAGAAACTCAGACTGGCTGGGTGCGGTGGCTCATGCCTGTAATCCCAGCACTCTGAGATATTGAAGTGGGAAGATCACTTGAGGTCAGGAGTTTAAGACCAACCTGCGCAACTAAGTGAGACCTTGTCTCTACAAAAGAAAAAAGAAAAAAATTAGGTAGGTGTGGTGGCACATACCTGTACTCCCAGCTACTGGGGAGGCTGAGGCAGGAGGATTGCTTGAACCCAGGAGTTCAAGGCTGCAGTGATATGGTGAGTCATGATCGTTTGACCGCATTCCAGTCTGGGTGACAAAGTCCTTGTCTTAAAAAAAGAAGCAGCAGCAGCCCAGGATAGCCTGCTGGAGACATGTGACCCAACCAACAGTTAGCACCAACTTCCAGACACATGAGCGAGGCCATCTTAGCCCCAGATGTGTCGTTTGACGATTACAAATGAGTGACCCCAGGGCACCAGCAAAAGAACCATCCAGCTGAGTCCAACCAAAATCTCTGGGCCGCAGAATTGTGAGCAAATAAAATGGTCATTCTTTCAAGCCACTAAACTTTAAGGTAGTTTGTTATGTAGCAATAGATTCACCAACTTCAAGGGGTGTTTCTGAGGATTAAATGAGAAAATGCATGGAAAGCATTGAAAATCTTGTTTGGCACAAAATAACAGTCAACAAAATGGAGTTCTTAGTGTTGCCATATTATTTGGAGCCAAGTTGGTTTGGGGAGTCTTCCATGGTGTCCTTTTTAGTGTCCTCTTTGTTAAAATGAGTTAATACCAGAGAATTCTATGAGGTCACCTTAAATCTGCCCATGATAGCTATGAGCTAAGAGGGCAAGGTTGCCTTGGGTGGACTTTAGCCCAGCTACTCTTAAGTGGAGGGAGAACAAATTTCAGACAAAGAATGAGTGACCTAACAGGGAGTTAAGATTGGCACATAGCCGGGCTCGGTGGCTCAGCCTGTAATCCCGCGCCTTGGGAGGCTGAGGTGAGTGGATTGCCTGAGCCCGCGGGTTCGAGACCCACCTGGGCAGGCGAAACCTCATCTCTACAATAAATCAAAAAAATTAGCCGGGC
>CAUYQG010245396.1:0-11748 GCA_963574415.1 Tarsius wallacei
CTTTGTTCCCATTCCTCAACTGAAGTCTTTCCAAAAAATTCAAGTCCAGCTAGTATGTAAATTGGAGAAAAAGTCCAGTGTGAAGCATGTTTTCTTCATTGCTCAGAGGAGAATTCTGTCTAATCCAACTCGAACAAGTTGCACACAAAATAAGCAAAAGTGTCCCAGGAGCTGTACTCTGACAGTTGGGTACAACGCCAACCTTGAGGACTTGGTCTTCCCAAGTGAAATTGTGGGCAAGAGAATCTGCATAAAGCTGGACGGCAGCCGGTTCATCAAGCGTACTTGGACAAAGCACAGCAGAACGACATGAAGCCCAAAGCTGAAACTTTCTGTGGTGTCTACAAGAAGCTCATGGGCAAGGAAGCTAATTTTGAATTCCCAGGGTTTCAGTTGTAAACAAAAATGATTAAAGTAGATTCACAGTAAAAAAAAATAAAAATAATAAAATAAAATGATTAAAATAGCAAATCTTATATATATTTTACCACGATAAAAACTTTTAATGGCATAAAATGATAAATTGTATTATATACATAATATATATGTTTTCTATGATATATATTATATAATGTACATATATGTGGTATATATATGTTACCATGATCAAAAAGTGTTTGTAAAATGTGTTAAATAAGTGAAGTAAACAACAACTAAACAAGATGGTTCCCAGCAGTGCTGAGGACGATACAGAAAATGAAGTAGGGGGCTGATTCAGAAAGTGATTGTGATGGGGAACATTTACACGGAGAGAACAGGAGGCCTCCCTGGAGGAGATGACATTTGAGAAGAGTTGGGGAATGATGGAGACAGGCAGCCTGGGGACAGTTTGTCCTGCGGGACACATTAGTGGGAGGCAGGAGGTGTGGAGGGAGGTATGAGCACACACAAATGGGAGTGGGGACTCAGCACAACCCAATTCTGTTGGGAGTGGCCCGGCCACCAGGTGCAGGGCATATCCAGAGGGGCACCAGCAGGTGATCTACAGCGGCTGGAGGAGCCCGCCCAGCTCTCGGGACTATCCAGGAGAGGGGTAGAGGGCTCTGGGTGCCCAAAGTGGGGTGGAGCCGTCCAAAGGGCAGTGGGGCCAGGAAAGGGCGGGGAGGGAGAGCAAGGACCAGACTCAGGTGCTCAGAGGCCGGGTACCCGCCAGGCTGCAGGAGCCCTGACTTTACAAGCCAGTTTCTGGGTCTTGTTCACAAAGGAGGTAAGACTTGCCCTTCGTTTTATTTTTTAGTTGACCAGTAGGAACTGAAAAATGAAGGTTCTCTCCGTCATGACTTTCAGGTCCCTCCCCAGATCCAGAAGGGTTCACCATCTCCTCCTCGCCTGGCGCACTCTGACAATGGAGCGCCTAGGCCTGCAGGCTTTAGACGAGGCCGTGGCTCGCTGGTTCCTGGCAAGAGCGCCTACACCTGGGTGGGGACTTGAATGCAGTAGATAGCAGCAGGGTGGGCGTAGAGGTGGCCGTTCATGTGTGCACACGTGCTGTGTGTGCCGTGCACTCACAGCGTAACTTGTCTTCTTGCCCCAGCTCACCAGGAAGGCCAGGTCAGCACTGGATTTCCGAGGGTCTGAAGGGAATTACCAGACGGCTCATAAGGGGAGGGAGGGAGGCCAGTGCTGGGAGGCGAAGAGACTCCAGGATGGGGAGGGACGAGAAGGGAGCTGCCACCGCAGCCAGACCCCAGCCCTCCACTGTGCACCTTGGCCTTGCTGGGATCTGGGCAGCATGTGGGAGGTGTCAACATGGCACCTCGTTGGATTTAAGAACCAGCATTACTTAGGCATCATTAAGAAAGAAAAAAATTGCTGCCAGTGATGGCTCAGCACTGTCTTGGGATTTTTACTTATTTTGAAACTGCTCTTTTGGACGTATGCAGACAGAGGTTTATACGGTATATCATGTGTGTGCATACATTTAAGAATATAAGTGAAATCGACTGACTAGAGTAGTCCTGGGACTTTTACACACCCTTAACTGACTTCTCCTGAGCCCTTCTGACCCAGGGCTGCATGTTTTACTTGGACTGCCCCTGGGCCATGGCACCATGGGTGGGGGCCTACCCCCAAGAAGCTCCATTGGCTTCCCCGAGATATTCACATGAGCCCTGACACCATTCCACACATCGGTGCATGTGCCCAGACGGTGAGGACGCATTCCAGTCCCATCTGCCTGGGAGACAGGGCCTTTCCTCAGTCCTGTGGGAATGTGAAAACCCTTGATGTGCTGTGTTAGGTGCTGATGATGCCCAAATCCAGCTCTCCAGCCTGATACTGGCTTTGAACTCCAGACTAGCACTCACTGCCTGAGAGGCCAGCCCTCGAGTGGCCAGTGGGCAGCCCAGACCTAACCACACACAGCAAACCCCGATCCTTTTCTGCCCCTCACCAGACATCCTTCTCACAGCACCAGCTACTCCAACCTGTGTCCTGGGTGTGCCCTTTCTTGTCTGGCCCCGTTGTGGCCACCTCCCTCCAGCTGCTGGCAGCCTAGTGCAAGACAGCCTCTAACCTCTTAAAATCACACTTGAATTGTGTCATTTCCAGTGAAAACCCTTTATCCCAGTTCCCACTGCTCTTACAGAAAAACTGTGGCTCCTGAGGGACTGGCTACCTCTCACCTGGGGGCCTGGTCTCCAGAATCCCCAGGCCTGTGCCACACCAGCCACATCAGCCACACCAGCCGGGCTGCTGCTTCCCAGTTCCACCCACAGGCCTCAGCCTGGAAGACCCCACGCCGATGCCTCACTTCCCCCAGGCCTCTGGTAGGTTGGGCCTCTGTGGGCTCCCCAGCTGTCCAGGACACAGACTCTAAGAAGGCAGACATGCTTCCTCTTCATGCGGCGCCTGACCTGATCCCAAGAAAGGCCATCATGGGCCGGGTGGCCACAGAGTCATACATGTCACCCCCTGCCCTCCATTCCTTTCAACACCACACACAGGCTGTTCTGCAGTCCCCAGGTGGGCACTGTTAGGTCTGTGAAAAATGTTAGGTCAGTGGGATAGGCCATTGTCACTGGTAAGATGCAAAGAATTGCACAGAAATTAGGTTGGAAAATATAGTTTATTTAGAAAGTTTATTAGAGAGCAGAGAGAGAGAAGATTCACCTCCCCGAGATTAGATAGGGGGCCATAGCTTAATGAAAGCATGGTTGCCACTGCTTGAGGTTGAATGCTTTTTAAACCTTTCCTTTGATGGGACAGGTCTTAAGGTGATTGAGTGGTTTAGTCACATAACTGTTGCCATGGTGATAGGGTCTGTCTGTGTCATGTAGGTCACAAAGGGCTGATTACAATAGATAAGGCTGTTTGGTTATTTATGACTGGAAGACAAATACTTGGAGACAGTTATCAATGGCTAGCTCTGGGAAACTGGTTCTGCCCTTTGTTAATGATTGGAGGGCAAGCTAGGTGATTTGCGAAAAAAGCACGAAGAGCTGAACAGTGTTGAAGTGGCTGCACTTTAGCTAAGATCAGTCATTTCATTTTGGCATATCACCCTTTCAGGCACTGTCGAAAATCCATCCTGGAGTGGTGGGGATGGGACAGGCTTGGCTCCTGCCGGGTTAAAATACAGGTTTCATTACCATTCAGTGGGGTGAGGCCGACAGATCAAATGATGGCATTGAAAAGGTGGCCGGTGCTTACAGACCCACACCATTCAGGGCACATGGGCGAGTGCCAGGTAGGTCAGGGGGCAGAGGGAACAGGGGCTGTGGGCAGGAACCTCTGCTGTGGCTTCCGCAGGAAAAAACTGGCAAGGTGGGGTGAGCAGGCATGGGATGGGCCAGTTTGGATAATTCCGGGACTTGGCACAGAGCTGTCCCTGGTTGTCTGGTCTTGGCCCCGGGGTGACTATGGCAGGGGAGTAGTGTCCAGAGTATGGGAGCAGATAAAGATGCTGGTGGGGCTGTGGGCTATGGACCGGGTGGTTTGCGTTTGAAAAGGCCACTCCTGGGTGAGGTGTTCTGTATCTCTAGGGATTGGCTGATCCTGGGAAAAGTGGTCCTTTCAGGGTCAGCAGGACCCAGGTGTCAAAGTCTATACATAAGAAAATGAAAGACATGGTCAGTGTGCCTGTCCTGGAGGGGCATCCTGCCTTGTGGAGGAGGGTGCCATCAGACCCCTAAATATGGCAGGTGTGACACATGCTGGGGTGGGAAGGGGAGGCCGGGAGAGGATGAGGCAGCCCCACTGTCTGATGAGGAGGTTGGGAGGCCTCCCAGAGAAGAGGACAGACCAGGAGGGTGTTGGCTGGGGGCCTGTGCAGGAACAGGTGGAGACTCAGAGGGGACGGTGTGTGGCAGTCCCTGCGTCTAGGAGAAGCTCAGTCTGTCCAAGTGTGGCTGGAGGTGGTGGGCAGCAGGGATGGTGCAGCCAGGTGAGAAGCTTCAGTGTGCAGGGAACTCTCACAGGCCCTCCCAGACGTACCCTCCTCGTGGACACAGTCCCATGCTGTGTTTCCATGCCCATGATAACCTCTCAACAGAGACTTCTGCTGACCGAGGCCTGCAGGTTAGGAGAGTGGGCAGAGACGTGAATGGAGTCAGCAGATTCACAGACATGGAGGCTTAGGTGTGGTGGAGGTATCTTGGGAGAAAGGAGAGAGAGAGAGAAGGGCCCGGGATGCAGTGGAAGAGCTCAGATGGTAGAGGAGCTTGCATGGGAGACGAAGGATGCAGCTGGCCAGGCCAGAGGGAGGCCAGAGCCAGAGGGAGAAGAGGCATTCCGGGGGACACTGGAGCTGTCCTTGGAGAGAGCAGGAGGCAGGGTCTTCAGAAGCCTCTTAGAGAGCAGCCTGCTGGGTGCTGGGGCAGAATTAACCTGTAATTAACAGGAGGAAAAAGTCTTTCAGGAGGCTGGGAGGGAGAGGGAAGCGGAGATGGCCACATGGGGGCTCTCAGGGATTGCAGAATGGCTGCAAGGGGAGGAGGAGGGTGCAGTGGTCAGCAGGGAAGGCGGGCAGCTGGGGAAAGGCATGCATGTGGAATCCAGCAGGACACTGGGGTCCCTGCAAGGGAGGAAGCTGGGCAAGTCGTAAGGAAGGCACCATTTCTAGGAGAGGGTTCTGTGAAGCCAGCTCAGTTGTTTTGGCTGTTGACAGAGGAGCCTTTCCGCCTGTGGGCCTGAGCAGGAGAGGTGGTGCAGGGCACTGGAGGGCCACTGTGCAGGCGCTCTGAGCAAGCTTGGTGGAGGGGGGGGAAGGGCAGAGCTGAGGTCACCCGCAGATCTGGCCTCTCTCCCGCCAGCTCCTGCCCGTGTGGCCAAAACCGCCCACAGCTGAGAGGGAGGAGCCTCTCCCCCGTTCTTACGGAGGAGTCCCAGGCACAGCATGGTAGGGGAAAGGGGGAGTGGATGTGGGTGGGCAAACCTGAGAGAAAGTGGGGCGACCCTGAGGGCAGCGGGGGGATGGCTCTCCAGAGCACCCTGGCGCAGAGCCCCCGACAGCTGGTATCCTCTCTCCATCCCCGAAGCTTGAGGGCCTTGACCTGCCAGAACCCATGCCATGTCTCCCTCTGCCCAGGGCGTGTGTATCTTACCATTTTTTACGAGGATATTTCACACCCAGCTCAACCTTTCCTTTTTCTCTTGAATTATTCAAAAAGTAGACTCATGTTTTAAAGGCTTTTTAATTTAAAAAGTTAGAAAACAGAATTTTTTTAAAGGTATTTAACCTTCAGATGCAGAATGCCTTTCTAAGCAAGAAAAAAAATCCCAAAGCATTTCACTAAGCAAAAGTTAAAATTTCCCTTAAGGAAAATACATGATAAAGCCAGAAGTAATTAACCTGGCGGAAAAAATATTTTCAGCAGCTCTGACAAACAAATGAGCCAGTGTCCTCTAACAGATAAAGGTTCTCAAGAATTACCTAAAATCTACATCACGGTAGAAAAATGGACAAACCACTAACAGAAAGAGACAAGCAGATGTATAAGCAATGTGCAAAAAGACAAGTAGTCGCCTTCCTAAGAAATGCAAAAAAAAAAAATTGGAGGTTTCAGGTGTGTGAGAAGCATTCCTGCTAAACTTGGTGATGAAAAGCGTCAGTCTAAACTAACCAAGAGAATTAGTTTATTTAAGTACAAAGTTGAGCCACCCATGAAGGAAACGGAGTTTTCAAAGAGTGGAAGTCTGTGTTCTAAAGTGTAGAAGCTTCAGGAAGTTAAACAGAATTCCAGCATCCTTCTGTGTCAGGTTTAAAGCATAGTCAAGGATCTGATTTCTGGAAGCAGTCTTTTTCTTTCTGGAGAGTATACTTCTCACACCACACTGAAGATGCAACCATCCTGGGGTCTTGGTGCCAAAAGGTCTGAATCGGGTTCAGGATAATAAAAAGGAAGTTGATCTATAACAAAGTCCTGGTGACTGGAAGGGAGAGGTCTTCCCTCTGGTGTCTCCTCATCATTTACAGAACAGGAACAGCGAAGAAGAGTGAAGCTGTAGTCTAAGAAGCAGAATTGCAAGCATGCTGCATGACTCAGTCTCCAGGACTTAATTTCCCTGTTGGTATAACGCATTTGAGGGCCTTGAAATTTTATTTTCTTTTGCAAGGGTAACCATCACAAACATTTAGAAATGGCAAAAGGTTGGGAAAAAAAAAGCCTCAAGGTCCACCAAGGGACTCAACTAAGTATCAATAAGACTTGTGCATGAACAGATGTACTTTTTTTAACTTCTTAAACTTGTGGTAAATACACTGTCTTCACCATATTTAAGTGTATGACTGTTTGGGCTGTGGGATAGGCCAGTGCCACAGGTAAGATGCAAAGAACTGCACAGAAATTAGATTAGGAAAATTAGTTTATTTAGAAAGTAGAAGAGAGAGAGAGAGAGAGAGGAGATTCACCTCCCCAGATTGGGGAGGAGGCCAGAGCTTGGAGAAAAGCACTGCCCAGCCATAGCTCAATGAAAAACATGACCAGGCCAGAGCTTAACAAAAGCATGGCCACTCTGCTTGAGGTTGAATGCTTTTTAAACCTTTTCTTTGGTGTGGGTAGGTCATTAAGGTGATTGGGTGGTGATCTGTTTTACATCACCACAAAGCGGGCAGGCAAGCACAGGAACTGGCATCACAGTGATGGACAATAGGCAGATGGGTAGGTGAGTCACATAACTGTTGCCATGCTGACGGATAGGATCTATCTGTCACAGGGCTGCTTTGTGGCTGGAAGACAAATACTTGGAAAAGAAAAGTAATCAGTCCCTGGAGGGTTACAATTATCAATAGCTGCCTCTGGGAAACTGGTTCTGTCCATGGCTAAGGATTAGAGGGTGAATTAAAGAGAACTGCTAAAAAAAGAAACATGACAAAGCAAGCAATGTTAAAATGGCTGCACTCTAGCTAAGGTTATTCCATTTTGGCATTTCACCCTTTCATGACATTAAGTACATTCACATTGCTGCACAACTACCACCACCACCTCTAGAACTCTTCAGCTTCCCCAACTAGAACTCTGTTCCCATTAAACACTGACTCCTCAGCACCCCCTCCCCAGCCCCTAGGACCCACCACTCTACTTTCTGTCTCCATGAACTGACTAGTCCAGGGCTGTGTTTCTGTGCAGCATACAGTATTTGTCTTTTGGGGACCAGCCTGTTTCACTTGGCATAACATCCTCAAGGCTCATCCATGTTGCAGTATAGACACAGATGGATTTGTTAGCGAAAATGCAAGAGGCATATAAGTGTAAGTATGCATGAGATACCTCTAGTTAGATATGCAAAAATCTCTTATGGAGTGAGAGCTTCAGGTGAGGAGTTTTCATCATAACATTCCTCCTAGCAATGCATCAAACCTGTGTTGTTGGAAATTTTTGCTGTGTATGTGCGTTGCTTCTCCCTTTTTCTTTTTTAAAGATGGGGTATCATGCTGTCAGCCAGGCTGAAGTGCAATGGTGCAATCATGGTTCACTGCAGCCTTGAACTCCTGGGTTCAAGTGATCCTCCTGCCTCAGCCTCCAGAGTACCTGGGACAAGAGGTGCCGCCAGTGTGCCCAGCTCCATTGCCTTTTCAATCAGAAAGGAAGTTCATTGCTAATAGGGTTTTGTTCGGTTTTGGTTTGGGTCTATTTAAATAACAGTGGTACCTTCTGATTTGTGTAATATGGTTAACCATTTACTAACTGGAAATCTAAACACATTCCCACTAAGAAAGGTAGAAAACAATGATTCAGCAGCTGAGCTCCTGAGTGCTTCACAGACCTCACCACTCCCTACTGCTTCACCCTCCCCCAAGTGTGCATTATATATTCTGCCTGGCCCTGGCCTTAATCTTCCTCACTCTTCCTTTACCCTGTCACTCCTCTGCTAGGGTCTGGGTTTTGGTGTCACAGCCCCCACCTCCCAGGCCCCACTTTCCCTCTCATCTTTCCATGGGACCCATGTCTCCTCCCCCTTCTCCTGCCCCAAGAGAACTGGGGACCTGAGCAGCCCCCCAGAGGAAACTCCCGGGCAGCCCCTGTGCCCAGGTCACAGACTGGGATCTCCTAGCGACAAGTGATTTCTGGATTGGGGTGGAGGAGGTGTCAGGCCAGATGCCTCCCTCTCTGTGCCTATCACTTATAGAGGCCAGGGAGGCAGTGCGGTTCCCATGGTAACATGCAGCCTAAGGGAAGGAGATGCTGAGGAACTCACCCAGGGTGGAGACTTGTGGCCTTGGGGAGGAAGTGGGCCCGGCTTCCAGGCCGCACACCCCTGGCTTCTCTGGGTGGAATGGGGTGGGCGCTCACTGAGGGGATGAGGGACTTTGAGTCCTCCATCTGAGTTCTGAGGGAAGCCCCTGGGAGGCTGCATGGCTCAGGCAGGCGTCAGAAGGCTGGGGTTCCTAGCCTCCCTGAGTCTCAGTGTGTCGCTCTGTAAAATGGTCCTGCACAACTACTTTTAAGGGGCAACCTGAAGGACGGGAGAGGGAAGGCACAAAACATCTGCGGTGCACCAGGTACATGTGCTGGGGACTTTCAAGGCTGTTCTCTCGCCCGGTGCTCCCAGCTTCCTGCAGTCGGTATGGCCATCCTGGATGTGGACAGTGAGGCTGGCGATGCCAAGCGACTTGCCAAGCTCATTCAGCAGGCAGGGGAGGGAGCCGAGCTAGAGCCCTGGTGTGTCTGAGACTCCGCCTCACTGTGTGTGTGTTCCTAGCTCTCAGGAGCCAGTGAGTCACTGCTGTGGCGCTCACTTTTTTGTCTCCCCAGAGAACAGCGTGGACTCCACGAACATCAGTTCTACTTCAGTCATTGAGGAAAAACCAAAGAAACAGAAAAGAAAGGACAAAGGTAACCTTTAGGCTGAGAGGCTGAAGGTGAGCGGGTAGGAAGCAAGCCTTCTCCCTCTGCCCCAGATGCCCTTGGACCCAGTCTCTAGTGCTAAGGGCAAAGGGAAAAGTTTCTCATTCCATAAAGAATTGGTTATGGAGACCAGAAATAAGAAAACAGGAACCTAGACAAAGTAGGGTTTGTTTTTCCCTCCGTTAATGGAAAATGTGGGAGGCTGTGCAGGGCTCCACAAACAACAGTTACATGACATCACCCAGGGGACCAGGTCCCAAGTCCTCCCACTCTACCAGAGTGGGTTTAGGGCTTACAACCACAAGGTTGTCTCTCAGTCACAAAACGGCTGCTACAGCTCCAGCCTGATTACATTTGATTCCAGGCAGGGAAAAGGAGCCCAGGAAAGGGCAAAGCTACTCACCAGCCAACAGCCTTCCAAGGGGAAGAATTCTCCCCAGAAGCTGCACCCAGCGGTTTCTTCCCACGTTCCGCTGGCTAAAACGTGTCATGTGGGCATCTCCAAGGAGGGCTTTTTAAACTGGGCACATTGCTGCTACCCATTAGGAGGAAGAAAGGTAGACAACCAGCTGCATGCGCCTCACCCTCTCAGTCCCTGCCCAGGAAGCTCACTTCGTCCTGCAGTGTCACAGGGCCTCAGCTTGCCTGGACTCACTGCTGCTTCCTGCTCTGCCCCTGGATGTCCGATCTTTCTGCAGAGGTCTGGAGATGTAAGCGTGTTCTCTGAGTCTGTTCTTCGTGGCCAGGCTCCCACCCTCACTCCGCTGTTCCCTCATTTTCACAATTATCAAAATTCAAGCGTGCCACAAGTGGAGACTGAAGCCAGCAGGCTTCACAGCCCGCCACATTCGACTGCTGACGAGACTTCGCCACTTGGGCTTCATTGTCCTGTTTTTCGTTTTCTTGGTCTTTGCCGGGGTATTTTAGCAAAGTCCAGCCGTGTCATTTCATCCCAACACACCTCAATGTGCACGTTCAACACAGGGGCGTCTTCTTCCATGCCCCCCATGCCACTGCACCGGCAAAGGAAGCCGACTGTCAGCTTCACCCAGTTATCTCAGAAGTCTTCCTGTGGAAGACTGTTCTGATCGGAATGAGAACTAGACACCCCCCGCCTCTGTAGTCCAGCAGAGCCCCCATCCTTTCATTCTCTGGGCCTTCGTCATGCTGAGTGTGGCGTCTTCTCTTGACTGGCTACAGGTCATTGCAAATATCTTCTCCTTGACCTGCCTTTCACTCTCTAAGTGGTGCCTCTTAGTAAACAAAAACTCCCCTTCCCCAGAGACAGCTGCTCTGGGCTAACCTTGACCCCCGGCTCCCTCCTCGCCTCCTGTCCATGGCCTGGGCCGTGTTCACTCAGTGTCCGTCCGTGGGATGTGTCCACGTTGTCACACCTAGCTGGAGCCGCTTCCTGGGTGCTACACACGTGTTCAGCTGCATGCCGATGTCAGCCATCCACTCATTCTTCCTGAGTTGGTGCACATTGGGTGGCTTCCGGTTCAGCTATTTCAAGTAATACTTGTGAGAACGTTCTTGGGCGTGCCCTGTGGGGAGCAGGCACTCGCTTCTCCTGGGCGAACACCCAGGACTGCTTTGACTTAGGGGAGGAACGAAGTTTTCCAGAGACTCTGCGGACTCACCGTCCCTCCAACGGGCCAGGAGTCCTAGTTGCTCCCTGTCCTCCCTTGCGCTTGGCATGCTGCCAGTACTTCCAGTGTCACCCAGTCCTTTGCATGGACATCGGTATCTCCCACTCCCTGGTGATCAGGGAGGACGGTCACCTTCTCGCACATTTCTGGGTCCTTGGAGGAGGCTGTGTCATGGCATGCCTGCTCCTTCTTCTGCCCCCTGCTCTGCTGGGTTTTCTTTTTATCTTGATGACTTCCAGGTGCTCTTTACTAGATGCAAGTCATTGCAAATATTTTCTCCTACTTCTTGAGCTGCCTTCCTCTTGGGAAACA
The DNA here is from genome assembly GCA_963574415.1 of Tarsius wallacei. Lineage (NCBI taxonomy): Eukaryota > Metazoa > Chordata > Mammalia > Primates > Tarsiidae > Tarsius > Tarsius wallacei. The sequence goes on from CAUYQG010245396.1 coordinate 11,249, forward strand.
AAAGTTCCCAATTTTCATGTAGTTCAGGGTCGTACAGTTTAATCGCTTCCTTCTGTTATTGCTTTTCGCGTCTTGTTTTAAAGCTCTTTGCTCACCCCCAAGGTCATGAAGAGATCCTCTTATTGTATCTTCTATAAGCTTTGTTTTAATTTCACAATAAGACCTACAAGCCACTTCTAATTGACCGCTTTGTTTGTAGAGTCTCTGGGGTTTCCTACAGTACCATCATGTCACCTTGAATGACATCACCTTCCCTTCCTTTGTGATCCTTTCACCTTTTTCTTTCTTTTTCCTGCCTCACATCCATCCTTGCCTTGTTCCTGATCTGGTCCTGGGGGAACATTCGCTATGTCACCTGTAGGTTTCTTGTAGACACCTGTATTCATTTCTTATTGCTTCTGTAACAAATTACCACAAACCCAGTGGCTTACAACATCAGAAGTGTGTTCTCTCACAGTTCTGGAGTCCAGAAGTCTGAAATCAAGGTGTCAGCAGGGTCA
>CAUYQG010245398.1:0-13896 GCA_963574415.1 Tarsius wallacei
GGCCACCGCAGCCTCGACCTGCTGGGCTCAGGCGGTCCTTCTGCCTCAGCCTTCCAAGTAGCTGGAACTACAGGTGCACGCTACCACGCCCAGCTAATTTTTGATTTATTGTAGAGATGAGGTCTTGCCAAGTTGCCCAGGTGGGTCTCGAACCCGCGGGCTCAGGCAATCCACTCATCTCAGCCTGAAAATTGTGTTTCTATGGTCAGCTCCCAGCTCCTCTTGATTTTTCTGATCATCTCTCATGTAGTGCTTTTGTCTCCTGGAGTTTTGCAGTGACTTGCCCTTCGCCTCTGCTTGCGGTGCTCCCCAAGGAGGGTGAGGAACAATATAGGCTCGGGCCGTACACAGACCCGCATTTCATTCCTGGCTCCTCCACTCTTCCGATCTATGAATGTGGACTTTTTTTCAATCTCTCTAAACCTATTTTTTTGTATGTAAAATAGGGATACTAATAATTGTTATCTATAGGGTAAACTGAGATCATGAGAGGCATGGAGGTCTTGACCAATGGATTTGGGAACTGGAATGTGTTAAGGCAACTGGGGTGTGAAGATAACGGATTCTTTCCCAGGCCACTAACTAAATTCTGGTCACGTATGTTCATTTTTCAGTTTGTGGCTTTGTGGCATAGTCTCCTGCTCAAAACTTAAAAGTGAGAGGGAGTTTTGTTCCCAAGGTCATAAACCTTGGCCAACCCTGCTCTTGGTACAGCATACTCTCTGCCAGCTCTGAAACAAAACTCTTGTATCCAGATACTCTTAGATATAATGAGATAGGCCAGTGACCTTGAGCTTCTGCATGAGATTTTGAAGATCACATTTACAAGTTATTTTAGCATGAATTATTTCCAGGAAGGATCTTCACTGATTACTAATATCATCTATTTTGTGTTATGTTTTATTTTCTTTTTCAGAGATTGACATTTTTCTAACCTTGTCTCTAAATTCTGTTCAGGAGTCCATATCTCCCAAACTGCATGCACTTTGCAACTGCAACTTTTTACTGTCTCCATGTGTGTTGTGCTCACTGGCTTGCCTTTGATTTTGATTTCCAGCAGCATTTTCTTCCCTTCTGCCTAAAGAAATGTGGAAAGCACAGAAAGTTAGGGGGTTACTTAATAGTTTTGGAATGTGCATCTGTCCCAAAATAGGAGCTGTGATCAGAAATATGGTTGTCATATTTTTAATACATATTTGAATAGTTCTTTTTCTCCTACCTTTTAATCTAACCATACATGTTGAATAGAAGACTTATAGGATGAAAGAGAAAAGTAGGCAACCCATCAATCTCTAATGGTCTGGAATAAAGCCTTTGTTTGAATTTATGAGGGGGGAAATGTTGGCTCCATGGGCTGAATTAGGAACATCTGTATCCATGAGAACTTGAGCAAGAGAACTGGAATGCTGCCATTTTCATTCTGCCTTCCAGGGCTATTCATGCAGTAGAGGGTCAGGGACAGCATGGATACTTGAGGTCTCTAACGTTTCATTCCAGATAGTGCTTTAAAAGTCTCAGTTATATTCCATTCATTTAACATTTTCATACCAGAAAGGTCAGAAGAGATGGGAACTTTTCCTGAGAAGTCCACCTGTTGGAGAAAACCAGTGATCTGTCTGAAAACAACAATCACAAATACTAAAGTGACAACATACATTTTGCCTTAAAATAAAAGCTTTGTGACAATACAGAGGCTGCATAGTATAAGGGGCAAAAGGTCATACTCTGAATTCAAATGTGGCCTCTGCTACTTTCTAGCTGTGTGATCTTGGGCGACCACTTAGCATCTCTTTCCTCAGTTTTCTCACCTGTAAATTGGGGATAATGGTAATGTATGTCAATATTAGAGTTTTGTTATGGGGAATAATGAGTAATTATATGCAATACCCTTGGAACAGTGCTTGGCACAAGGAAAGGACATTAGTGGAATGCCTTCTTATTACTGTTACTGCTGCCCCTGCTACCGCCACTATAATCACTTCTGCCATCACTGCCGTTTTACTGCCACTACTACATCATAGGCCTGGGCTTCAGCCTGGATTTGAGTTCAAGCACTGCCACTTACCTGGTTAAGTCTAAGCCTCTGTTTCTGCATTTGTAAATAGGGGTGTTTAATAGTACTTATTTCACAGGATCATGAGGAGGAGGAAATGGGGTAATATGCATGAGGTGCTGAGCACAGTGCCTGATACAATACTTGCTTATTGCTGTGTTGCTGTTGTTATTTCTGTGGTAGCTCTCAACCAAGGAGTTGCCCACAGCAGAGTGTTGTGCTCCATTTGTGAGTTGTGTTGCAATTATTTGCTCTTACTAATAGAATATCAATGCTTGGGAATTATTATTATCTTTATTTATTTATTTATTTATTTATTTATTTATTTATTTATTTATTTTGAGTTGGAGTCTCACTCTGTCACCCAGACTGGAGTGCAGTGGCACACTCCCAGCCACCGCAGCCTCGACCTGCTGGACTCAGGTGATCCTTCCGCCTCAGCCTTCCAATTAGCTGGAACTACAGGCGCTCGCTACCACGCCTGGCTAATTTTTTGAGTTATTGTAGAGATGAGGTCTCGCCAAGTTGCCCAGGTGGGTCTCAAACCCCACGGGCTCAGGCAGTCCACTCACCTCAGCCTCCCAAAGTGCTGGGATTACAGGCTGAGCCACCGAGCCCGGCTTATCATTATTATTATATTTGAGTCAGTCTCACTCTGTCGCTCAGGCTGGATTGCAGTGGCACGATCACAGCTCACTGCAGCCTTGACCTCCTGGGCTCAGGTGATCCTTCTGCTTCAGTCTTCTAAATAGGTGGGACTACAGGTACATATCTCCACACCAAGCTCATTTTTTGAGTTTTTGCAGAGACGGGTCCTACAATGTTGCCTAGGCTTGTCTCAAACTCCTGGGCTCAAGCAGTCCTCCCACCTTAGCCTCCCCAAAGTGCTGGGAATACAGGTGTGAGCCACCACACCCAGTCACTTTTTTTTTTTTTGAGTCGGAGTCTCACTCTGTCGCCCAGACTGGAGTGCAGTGGCCGCTCCCGGCCACCGCAGCCTCAACCTGCTGGGCTCCGGCAATCCTTCCGCCTCAGTCTTCCAAGTAGCTGGAACTACAGGCGCACGCTACCACGCCCGGCTAATTTTTTGATTTATTGTAGAGATGAGGTCTTGCCTCCCCAGGCGGGTCTCGAACCCACGGGCTCAGGCAATCCACTCACCTCAGCCTCCCAAAGGTGCAGGATTACAGGCTGAGCCACCGAGCCCGGCTCAGTCACTTTTAAAAAAATAACTAGAGCTAAGTTAGGGTTATCTCCACCCTGACATTACTGCTGTTCACTTGCACCTTGAGAAGTAGGAAAATGCCTGGAGGAAACAGCGGAGCTCTCCCAGGGTTGGACACACCCTGGCTACACTTTTGGGACATTAGTTGCACATGAGTGTTTGTGTGGGGACAGAAAACAAGTTTTAGAACCACTGGACTTGGAGTGCTGTCATTTCTTCTCCAGAAGGTACCATTCATGCTTTTCCATGTTCATGCTCTTCCATGTGGCAAACTGATTGTGACACCAAAACACTATTACCCCCAAGTTCAACTATTCTTATGTTGTCCAAACATTTATAGATGGCAGGAAAGTACTTGTTTTGACTATTAAAATCACTTTCTTGTTACATTAAGCAGCTACTCTACCTTGCCCTGAATTTATTTATAATAAATATTTATTGAGTGCCTTTATGAGTAAGATATTACTGGGTTTATTAAGAAAGTTTGAGACTGGGTGCAGTGCTCACGGCTGTAATCCCAGCACTTTGGGAGGCTGAGATGGAAGGATTGTTTGAGCCCAGAGTGTTCGAGACTAGCCTGGGCAACATAGAGAGACCTTGTCTCTACAAAAAATAAAAAATTTAGCCAGACATGTTGAGGTGGAAAGACTGCCTGAGCCCAGGAGCTTGAGTCTACCATGAGCTGTGATCATTGTGGTTGGGCCACTGCACTCCAGCCTGGAGTAAGACCCCGAAAAAAAGAAAATTTGGAGAATGTTCAGTTAAGAAGCTTATAATCAAGTATGATAGACTAGGTATGTTCACAATAACTATAGCACAAAAACATTAACTTTCATGTTCTTTTTTCTTTTTGGCTTCCATTTGTAAACTTTTGTATTTAAAAAAAAGTAACATATTGCGTTCGTTTACAGCTTGGTCCTTAATTCTTAGTTTTTCATTATAAAAGTAATATATGGTCATTGTATAAAATTTGAAAAATATGTAAAAATTTAAAAGGAACAGAAAAAATTAGCCATATTTCATCAACTAGAAATTACTATTTTAATGTTTTATTTATTTTTATATATCTTTATACAGATAATATCACTTTTCTTATTTATAAACTTTTTTCTATTTCAGCCATTATTTAATAATTATTTCCCCATGTTACTAAAATACTTTATAATTTTAATGTCTAAATAATATTTCATCATGTATAACCTATAATTTATAAGCTGTATCCAAATGCTGGACATTTTGGTTGATTCTGATTTTTCTTTATTATTCATACTATAATAATAAACACCTTTATGTGTGAGGCATCAGTATTTCTTTTCTTTTTTTTTTTTTTTTCTGTATCAGAGTTTCACTTTGTCACCCAGGCTGGAGTGCAGTGGTCCTATCATGGCTCACTGCTGCTTCAACCTCCTGGGCTTAGGCGATCCTTCGCCTCAGCCTCCTGAGTAACTGATACTACCGGCGTATGCCACAACACGTGGCTTTTTTTTTCATTTTTTTTTTTTTTTTTTTTGAGTCAGAGTCTCACTCTGTCACCCAGGCTGGAGTACAGTGGCGCAATCATGGCTTCCGCCTTGACCTGCCGGGTTCAGGTGATCCTCCCACCTCAGCATCCTGAGTAGCTGGGACTACAGGCATGTACCACCACACCTGGCTAATTTAAAAAAAAATCTTCATTTATTATTTCACTAATGTTCTTCCTTTCTTTATGAGATCCAAGTTTCTGACCTATATTATTTCCCTTATTTCTAAACAATTTCCTTTAAAATTTCTTGCAAGACAGGTCTACTGGTAACAAATTCCCTCAATTTTTGTTTATCCAGGAAAGTCTTTATGTCCCCATTACTTTTGAAGGGTAATTTTGTTGGATACTATTTCTTCTGTTCCATTCTCTATTTTTTCTCCCTCTGGTATTCCCATTATGTACAATTACACCTTTTGTAATTGTCCTACAATTCTTGAATATTCTGTTTTCTTCTTCTTTTTTATCTTTGCTCTTAATTTTGGGAAACTTCTATAGACATAGCTCCAAGTTTACTGATTGTTTCCTCAGCTGAGTCCAGTCTATTGATGAGGCCATAAAAGACATTCTTTATTTCTGTGACAATATTTATTTTTAGCATTTCCTTTTTATTCTTAGAATTTCTTTTTTTTTTTCTTTATTTTAAAGATGTGGGGTACAATTCAGAATTAGGTATATAAGTGGTCATCTTATAGGTAAAATTTGGAACTTCCTTTGGTCCCCACTTTGCCTGGTTTGAGATCAGGTACCCTTATTGATGTTGTGTCTTCCCCCACCCCCACCCAAATGTTTTGATTTACTGTAGAGATAGGGTCTCGCCATGTTGCCCAGGCTGGTCTTGAACTCCTGAGCTCAAGCAATCCTCTCACCTTGGCTTTCCAAAGTGCTGGGAGTACAGACGTGAGCCACTGTGCCCAGACTATGTTTTGATTTTTGTAAATGAGCTCTTTCTATGTTGGTAAGGCTGATCTCTAACTCCTGGGCTCAAGCAATCCTTCCCCCTCAGCCTCCCAAAGTGCTGGGATTACAGGTGTGAGCCCCTACGCCTGACCAAATCATCTATATTTCTGATCATAGAGTTCCAAAAGTAGAATTTTTCTGTCAAAGGGTGGAAATATTAGCAAGGTTATTAATGTATGTGGTTTCATTGCTTTTTGGCAATGATATTAATTTAATAAAATTTCTGACACTGATTTGGGTATTTGTTGCCTTAATTACAGGGTGTCCTCAGCCTGTTCAGATCTAACATTCCAACTATGTGTTGACTACTCAAGAATGACTCCAAAGTTCATGACATAAAATAGTTTGCATATTTATTGAAGCACAAAATTTAATTACACGGGCCTAGGGGCCAATATGTGACCAAGGCTGCCTAGCAAATGTTTCATTGGGGCTTTATCGTTCTCTATGTAATACCTCTCATCGATTGATTTTAAAACTTGGCCTCTCCATTGGGTGTGGTGGCTCACGTCTATAATCCCAGCACTTTGGGAGACCTAAGTGAGAGGGTTGCCTAAACCCAGCAGTTCAAGACCAGCTTGGGCAACTTGGTGAGATTTCATCTCTATAATAAATAAAAAAATTAGCTGGGTGTGGTGGTGTGTGCTTGTAGTTCCAGCTACTGAGGCGGAAGGTTCACCTGAACCCAGCAGGTCAAGGCTATGGTGACTGTGAGCATGCCACTGCATTCCAGCCTGTATGACAGAGTAAGACTCCAGCTCAAACAAAAAAAAACTTGGCTTCCCAAGATATTTTATTTATCTTATTTACATTCTTTCTCCTTTATTAGAATGTAAGTCACATGAGGGCAAGGGCATTTTGTTTCACTACTGTATTTCCTAGCACAGTACCTGACCAGGGTATGAGCTTAGTAAGTATTTCTTGAATGAATGAATCAGATAGTCAAATGTTTTACCTATGTGTTAGCACTGTTCATGAGCATTTTTATGTATCATTTCATTGAATTCTCACAATAACCTTATGTGTTGTTACTTTTGTGGTTCCTTTTTTACAGTTGGGAAAACTGAATTTTGAGAGGTTAAGTGACTTGCCCTAAAGGATGTGAGCCACCACACAAATATGAGTAGGACAGTATGTTAGAATGAACACAGACTTTGTTATGAGATAGATATATGTTCAAATCTCAGTTCTGTCAATTATTGGTTGAGATAAAACCTCTCCAAACTTTGGTATCCTCAGTTACAAAATATCATGGTCACATTCTCCCAGTAGGGCCTCCAGAATGTTAGGTCAGGTCCGCTGGGGGTGTGGGGTGTCTGGTGTGTGATCCAATGCCACATGAAAGATGCAAAGAATTGCACAGAAGTTAGATTAAAAATATAGTTTACTTAAAAGTAAATTAGAGGCCGGGCGCAGTGGCTCATGCCTATAATCCCAGCACTTTGGGAGGCAGAGGCAAGAGGATTGCCCGAGCTCAGGGGTTCAAGACCAGCCTGAGCAATATGGAGAGACCTCGTCTCCACAATAAATCAAAAAATTAGACAGGCGTGGTGGCACATGCCTGTAGTTCCAGCTACTTGGAAGACTGAGGTGGAAGGATTGCCTGAGTCCAGCAGGTCGAGGCTGCGGTGACTGTGAGCAGCATGCCACTGCATTCCAGCCTGGGCAACAGCGTGAGACTCCAACTCAAAAAAAAAAGCAAATTTGAGAGAGAGAGAAAGAAGATTCACCTCCCAAAAGTAGGGAAGGGGGCCAAAGTCAGGAAACATGGCAGCAGCTGTAGCTCAAAGAGTACATGGCCACACCATAGTCTAGTAAGGCAATGGCAGAGATGGTCTGGCATTGCCTGTGGCATTGACCTAGCAATGGCAAAATGGCTGCTCATGGTTGAGTCCTTTTAACCATTTCCATCTTGGATGGGGGAAGGTCATTAAGGTGATTGGGTGGTGGTCTGCTCCACATCATCACGAAGGGGCAGGTAAGTGCAGGTATTGATGTCAGGTGATGGAGAGCAGGCAGATGGGTGGGTTAGTCGCATGGTTGCTACCATGGTGATGGGCTAGATGGGAGGAGACAAGGGGGGGCTCCTGCAAGAGATTTGCCAGAAACTTCTTGGGGGGAGGGGGAAGAGTGGTCTTATTATCATTTCTATGATAGGGATGATCTTTGATCTTCCCCCTTAACAAGGAACCTGAAAGTTTGCTAGAGATTATTATGCTAAACCATGAGTTGAATAGTTGGACTGTCCTGATCTTACATTTGATGGAGATTTGCTGAGGGGGTGGGGTAGGCTGCCGCTTGGCCTTCACTAGAATGTCTGAACACTTCCTAAAACCTGCCTATTGGAAATGTATCTATGTCTAACCTGTGTTAGAGTCAAAGCATGTCAGGGGTAAAATCTAAGCAAAAATGGTTATGCTGAAGCAAATAGACTACACCAAGCCAAGTTTACTCTAGGTTTCTATAAGTACCTCTTTTCACAAAATATGGACAACAATTCTACCAGTCAGGTTATTGGAAGAATTACATGAGATCACAAGTACAGTATTTTCATATGTATTTTCCTGATTGTTGGTGAAATTGAAATTTTTGCATATACATATTTATTGGCCATTCTGGTTTCCTCTTTAGGGAATTTCCTGTTCATAACCTTTTCCCAGTTTTCTTTTTGTTTTTTTCTTATCAAGTTGTAGGAGTTCTTTGAATATATATTAGAGATATATGTTGTCTTGTATGTTATAAATAGTTTCCTTACACTATCATTTGTTGTTTGGTGAGGTTTTGGGAAGCTTCTTTTATTCATCTCATTAGAAGTCCAAGGTTAGTGACTGATCAAGTCCATGAGATTACGGATGTATTCATTCAGCCAGTCTTTACTGAGGGCCAGAACTCTGTGGGATGTCCAGTCAGTGAGGACAACTCTAAATCCTGACTTCCAGTTTACGTCACTGATGATGGCTCTCAGCTTTGGTTTGACCAGATTCTTGAAAGAGAATGTGTTTTCTCAGAGCCAAGTAGACCCAAGCATTTCCCAGACTTTGGCCACATAATCAGAAATTTCAAAAGAGTTCTGGAATGTGTGGGCTTGGCTTCAAGTTATCAGGCATAAGTTGTCTTCCCTGTGGGCAGAGTTTGCCTTCAGCTTCCTCCACCCACCCTCAGAGACTCTGCACGAATAGGGCAGATGATGAATACTTCAGACAGCCCCTGTGGGGTGGACTCCAAAGACAGCCACTGAAACTAGACTCAGAATTCATGTGGTCAGAACCTGGCAGGCTCTTCTGAAATCGTGTGACTTCCTATCAGGCCACCAGCTCTCACATCCTCCATGGTCGGGGAGTTGAGGCGGGGGAATAAGCATGGCACCCAGATGCTGCCTGCTTGAGCTGTGAGTCCTATTTGAGTCTGAACGATAAAAGGCCCTTGAATGAATCACCAGAACTCCTGTCCTCACCACCGGGTTCTGGTTTAGTTTGTGGAGCTGTCTCACACAAGAACTGTGTTGTGAGCCATCTGGGGGCTCAACAAAATGGTCTCTCTAATACCTTTGTTTATTTATTTATTTTGAGTTGGGGGTCTCACTGTTGCTCAGGCTGGAGTGCAGTGGTACAATCACGGCTCACCGCAGCCTCAACCTCCTGGACTTAGGCTGTCCTTCAGCCTTAGCCTCTCAAATAGCTGGGACTACAGGCACATGATACCATGCCCACCTAATTTTTTAATTTTTTTGTAGAGACAGAGTCTTGCTATGTTGCCCAGGCTGGTCTCAAACTCCTGTATTCAAGCAATCCTCCTGCCTCGGCCTCCTAAAGTGCTGGCTACTAATAGCACCTAAGATAAAGTTGTTGTGAGGATTAAATTAAGTAATACGTGTATATTCTTAGAACAATGTCTGATGCATAGTTACTGCTCATAAGTGTTGCAGAGTTCCTGGTTCAAATTCTCCTGCTAAGTGGAACACTAGAAGTTGGGCATACCAGCCTTCTAATTTGACTTCAACAAATCTTTCATTGCAGGCGCCCTATCTAGGGCTAGAGAACGAAGCTTTTGCTGCTTAGCTTCCTAAATACCATACAGGCTAGTTGCATCCTACTCATTCTTCACTCCCACTGGATAAAAACACTTTTGGGCTGAAGTCAGTTGGCCTATCCTGAAGTCGGCCAGGCTATATGCCAGTTCCCTGACTCAGTGCAGTGTCCAGGAGAGGCAAATGATGAATACTTCACCTGGGCGGTGGCAGAGTTAGGACCAGGGAAGGAGCTAGGTCTCTATCTTCCCTTGCCTTTTGATTCTGTGTTAAACTCCAGACATATTAATATGAAGTAATCCTCTCTCCTTGGATCCAGCCTCTAACTGCCAGCCAGGTCGTAAAAGACAGGGAGAAGAGGCCCTACATTTAAAGTAGTGATTCTCTCTAACTAAATCCCACATGTTTTGGCTGTAGAACCAGCCAAAGTTTTGTTCCAATTCCCTACAAAATTTCACAATAGTCAGGAGTCAGAATTGGTGCCTCTGTTATGAAACAGCTAGTTTTTACTCTTTAAACTTTAAAATGAAGCTTTAGTTGTTTATTATTACTTTGGACGTTTTCCAAGAGACAGAATAACATCTGTGGAAGATTCTACACAGGCCTTGATGCCAGACACTGTAGTTGTTTCCCTGCTTAAAGGCAACAGTTGCTTCAGGGAACTCCCCGGCTCTAGAAGTTGGCTGCCTTGACAACAAATAGCTAACGTCTTAGCTCTTTTCTGTCTGTGCCCCAGTCTCTTGGGGATGTGACTTCAGAAAGCTCTCCTCTCCTCCTTTCTTCTGTAACTTCTTTGGAGGCAATCACCACAGCAACCACCTTTTTATGCTAATTTTCTTGAGTGCCAAGGAAAACACTTCCCCATGGACATTAGGCAGGAGCTTAACAGTGGTGAGGAGAACACAAGCAGTTACTGAGTGGCTGAGCTATGCTTTGTGTACTGATATCATGGAATCCTCACATCAGCTCTCTGAGGTCAGTGTTATTATCCTCCTTTTACTGATGCTTAAACAGAACAGGCTCAAGGTCACACAGGTGGCAAGTGACAATGAGAACTCAAACCATGTTTCTCTTTCTCAGGCCTTTGTTCTTATTTTGCAAATTAAAAAAGTATAGACATGCAAAATCAATTCGTTGTCACTTCGGAAAAGTGTCTTTTTTTTTTTTTTTTTTTTTGAGTTGGAGTCTCACTGTCGCCCAGACTGGAGTGCAGTGGCCGCTCCCGGCCACCACAGCCTCTACCTGCTGGGCTCCGGCAATCCTTCCGCCTCAGCCTTCCGAGTAGCCGGAATTACAGGCGCGTGCTACCAGACCCGGCTGATTTTTTTTATTTATTGTAGAGATGAGGTCTCGCCAAGTTGCCCAGGTGGGTCTCAAACCCTCGGGCTCAGGCAGTCCACTCACCTCAGCCTCCCAAAGGCGCGGGATTACAGGGAAAAGTGTCTTTTTCTTCCTTTTTCTCAGTCTGGATAGATCCCTTTTTCTAGTCCCCTGAAGCCATCAGATGCCCGGTTTAGTGTTACTTTTGTTTGATTCTGTCCCTCAGATTATGCTCTGTTTACTCACTCTGTCAGCCACCTGAGAAGTCTTGCTAGTTTAATCCTATGTTCAGTCCAAACCAAGCCTCCCTTCCCCGACTACCTAGGAAGTCTGTCCTTGGGTTAGTCTTAACTAATCTCAACTAAGATTTTCATCTGGAACTTGGTTAAGAGAGGCCAGAACTGGGAGGCAACAGCCTAGAAGGAAGAGGGAGACCAGTGAACACCAGAGGGAGCAAGCCAGACCCGGAGGCAAGCAGGGTCCAGAAGATGAGAAAGCCAGAGGATGGAGTGGGTCAGCCAGAGTGAACCAGGCCACAGGTCGTGATGGCCCCGTTGCTGCAGCTGCTGAGACCTGGCCATGCCTGTGCTCATCTCTTCTCACTGCCTCTCACCGTACCATCTTGTCATTCATGAAATTGCTCAAGAAACACCTTCTATCAGTCTGTGCCTGCTCAGTCTCGATGTGGTTTTGGGTGTTCACTTAGAATTAATCAATTTAAAAGTTTTGAAGCAGCTTATAAGTTAAAATATAACTCAACACGTTGTAGAGAGAAGAATACTATAAGGGAAACGTTTATGAGAAGTAAAGCATCCCATTGACTGGGCTTCCACCCATAATGGATGGCTCTTATTTGGCACAGACATCTTTCCATATTTGACTACTTGCCCTGGCAGATGAATCAGAATTCTTAGAACCAGGGTGGACTCTGTGGCTCTTTTGATGCAACACTCACGCTTCATAGGTCAGGCAACTGAAAGCAAGAAAAAATTAGGTAATTAGCTTAATGTTATTCAGCCAGTAAGTGGCTGGTGCTAGGATCAAGTTCTGCTTATTTTGTCTGAAGTTTTTCAACCACTCCATATCATTTGATCAACATATTTGCCCTTTGTTTCTGAATGAAATTTACTTCTTTCCTCTTTTCTTCCTTCCTTTCTCCCTCCCTTCCTTCTTTCCTTTCTTTTTTTTTCTTTTTGAGTCAGGGTCTCACTCTGTTGCCCAGGCTGAAGCTCAGTGGCGCCATCACAGCTTACTGCAGCCTTGACCTCTTGGGCTTAGGTGATCCTTCCACCTCAGCCTCCCGAGTAGCTGAGACTACAGGTGCGCATCACCGCTTGGCTAATTTTTACTTTTTTTTGTAGAATAGAGACGAGGTCTCACCATGTTACCCAGGCTGGTCTTGGACTCCTGGGCTCAAGCAGTCCTCTGCCTCAGCCCCCCAAAGTGCTGGGATTATAGACATGAGCCACCACTCCCGGCCCCTTTCTTTCAAATAAGATTACTACCATTTGTATTAGTGCTCCTGTCATTTCTTATCACTACCCGTACCAGTGAAAATGTGCTGATCTTGGGCCAGGCATCAGGCATTATGGCTAAGTCTTTGTGTGTATTGATCATTTAATCTTCCTAGTAACACCAGAGTAGGTATGTTACCGTCCCCATTTACAGGGGCATGGGGGAGAAACAGTGGGAGCTAAGATGGATTAGGTCCCCTTGGTTCCCTAGGTCACACAGCTAGCTGGTCAAGCCAGATTTGAAGTCCCATCCCTTGGATTCTGGAGTTCTCACTCGTAACCACTAGCTGTGCTTCTGGCAGTTTCTTGTTCTTTTGTTGAATAACTAAAACAGAACTGTTTTCTCTGAATGCAGAAGTTGAAACCTGTTGAGGAAATTCAACCAGAGTATTTCTTGAAGAAAAAAAGAAACCATTTCCTGATTTCTGTATTTGTTAACCCTCTGACATCATCAGGGCTGGTGCTGGCTGCTCCATCCCCTTCACACACAAGAATAAAATGGAGATCGTTCCATAGGAACTTGTGAAACTGTTTGGGGCCAGAAGCTTGACTCTCCTCTTATCTCCTCTCTGCCCTATATCTGTCCTTTAAGCCTAAGTAGCTCACATCACAGCCATTGGGTAAAGGCTTCTGAGATCCCAGCACTGGTCCCTGCAACTACTATAGGTGTTCTTTTCTTGCTGTGATCTTCTTTTACTGCAAACCCTGTCTTGCCCCTGGTCAAACCCTTATCTCTGAAACCCCAACCTCCAAGTGACCTCAGGCCTTTTGAATTTATTTGCCACAAACAGAAAAATCAGTAAATAAGGGCCACAACCAGCAAGGAAACATTTGGAAGTATATTTGTTGTCACTGTAAACAGTGATATGTAGAGTAAAACAATAATGAGATACCAACGGCAGGAGTGGTGAGAATGTGGATTCAGGAGCAAGAGAGCTTAGATTTAGTGACTGTCTCCACCATTTTTTTTTTTTTTTTTTTAATCCGGGTCTCATTCTGTCGCCCAGGCTGGAGTGCAGTGGCACCATCATGGCTCTCTGTAGCCTTGACCTCCTGGGCTTAGGCAATTCTTCCACCTCAGCCTCCTGAGTAGCTGGGACTACAGGTGTGCGCTGCTATGCCTGGCTAATTTTTTTAACTTATTGTAGACATGGGGTCTTGCCATGTTGCTCAGGCTGGTCTCAAACTCTTGGACTCAAACACTCCTCCTGCCTTGGCCTCCCAAAGTGCTGGGATTACAAAAAAATAGGCGTGAGCCAGTGTGGTTGGCCTGGTTTT
>CAUYQG010245402.1:0-26977 GCA_963574415.1 Tarsius wallacei
CAGGCGAAACCTCATCTCTACAATAAATAAAAAAAAAATTAGCCGGGCGTGGTAGCGCACGCCTGTAGTTCCGGCTACTCGGAAGGCTGAGGCGGAAGGATCGCCGGAGCCCAGCAGGTCGAGGCTGCGGTGGCCGGAAGCAGCCACTGCACTCCAGTCTGGGCGATGGAGTGAGACGCCAACTCAAAAAAAAAAAATATATATATATATATATACATATATATATATATATATATATATATATATATATCCTCACTTAATGTGATCAAATATTTCAAAAAAATAAGTAATATTTCTTAAAATAAATGGAAACAAGCATAATCTTAGACAATACTGCTCAGCTACATCTAAAACTCTTCTATTCCTCTAACAGGTCTTTAGAGGCTTCCTCCTCACCCTCCTCACCGTCGACTGCTGAAATGTCTGAATGCAACTTCTAGTTTTAATAGTTTATTCCTTTTGTAGTAACTTTGACCTAGTATCAAAATTCATGATGGACCAAAGTTCCCATCAGGATAAGGGTTTGATCAGCTATAACCACAGGTTTACTTCCTCTTTTCTAAAGTAAAATGAATTTGTCTCTGGATTTAAAATCTATCTTTTTCATATTGTGAGTGTGTGAAAGAAAAGGAGAGTTTTTTTTTTTTAAGTTGGTTGTATTTGTTTGTTTTAATCAGCAGTCTTTACTTGTTTACTCAGCCTAGTCTCAGAGAAAGTCCATGGTCATCTGGAATTCAACCTCAGGGCAAGGTTCTTCCCTGTGTCTGAGACACTGAAAAACCAACTGCAGCCAAAAGACAAGGTTTCGAAGTTCCCATAACCTGGAACTTCGATATATTTAGAGCAGTTGTCTCTTCAGTGGCAGCTTTCGTACAGATACTTCAAACAAAATAATGGAACCTCCAAGACAGAATGTGAAGATGATGCCGTTGTCTTTAGAAAGTTATCACATTTCTGAAGAGTGTGGCTTTCTTCTTCCAAATCCTCTGGTAAGAATAGAACCTTGAACCAGGTCAGAGTAAGTTTCTTGAAATACTGGTTTGTTTGTTTTGAAATGTATGTGGTTACTAAGAGAAATGCAAAATAAATATGAAGTCTTCATCTGAGACAGAGGCTACACATAACATAGAATATAATTACCAACAAAAGAGAAGTGGCAGCTACAGCAGAGAGTAGTTCAGATGGAAAGATTTTGTGCAACTTTTTTTTTTTTACAAGATTGTTAGGAAAATTATAAGTCAATTTGTAGTTATCAAGGAAAATTATAAGTCAATTTGTAGTTATCAAGGAAAAGAATGGACTTAGATAGAGATAAATTATGCAGACTAATATAAAGCCTTAGCAATAGCAGGACAGTACTTCCAAGGTACGTTCTACTATGTGATGTAAGGTAGTAACAAGATGCAGTTTCCTTGAAGAGAAAATAACGAATTTTTCTGTTGCATATTCTATCCTTCTTCTCTAAGAGGGACAACTCAACTCTTCTGGGTCAACATTGCTGACATTTTGATGTGAACTTGTTTACCTTAAATTGCTAAATGGGAGAGAAAAAAGAGAACATGTGGGACTTCGGGTGCTTTCAGGGCTTATCAGGAAGAAAGATTAGATGGCTGCAAGAATTTCTGAAAAGAGGAAGAAACACTTGATAACAAGCAGTACCTCTTTCTTACTTCTACTTAGGGCTTAACCTGTGATGAAAATCTGTTTCATCATCTATCCCTTATCAAAACTGTTCATCTCATCGAATGTTGTCCAAATCCTCAAATTCTAAAACTGTATGATTTCTTATAAATCATCTGATCTCAACCCTCTCTTTTTATATGTGGGCTAGCTGAAGTGCAGAGAAAATGATGGGCCAAGATCATATGAGTAGAAAAAGCAGAACTCAGTATTAACTCAAGACTCTTGACATCTTTTCTTTTCATTATATCTGAAATAAGGACCAAGTCCACTAAGTTAAAAATCTAGGGATCTAATGTAATTGCAGTTACTTATTAGAAATTCCCTCCCACCCCAGCCTAACTTGCCACTTCACTGTGATTAAAGAATGGTCTTCAACATTTTGGGAGGCTGAAGCAGAAGAACTGTCAGGAGCTCAGGATCAGCCAGGGCAACATAACAAGACCCTGCCTCTACAAAAAATAAAAGAAAAGAAAAACTAGCCAGGCATGGTGGTACATGCCCGTAGTCGTAGCAACTCAGGAAGTTGAGATGGAAGGATCACATAAGCCCAGAAGTTGAGGTTGCAGTGAGCCATGAGCCTGGGTGACAAATTGAGATTCCCATCTCATAGATAGATAGATAGATAGATAGATAGATAGATAGATAGATAGATAGATAGATAGATAGATGGATAGATAGATAGAAAAATAAAGTGTCTAGAATTCAATGAACTTTTACTGAATGCCTACTCTGATGCATGTTTACTTCTGAGTGTTATTGGAGTGATATAGATGAAGATAAGAACTATTTACTGCTTTCCTAAGTCCTCTATGGAAAGCTGTTAGTTTTGAGATCAAGTCACAAATCTGTAAGTAACTCAGGCATTTGAAGTAATGACAACAGGGTGTTACGCAGAGTAGGGCTATGGTCCAGAGTAATGGACTATGCTATCTGACACTGTCACTAGGATGACCAAGTTTCCCCATTTGCTAGGTACTGAACAGATTCCTGAAATGCAGAACTTTTAATTGTAAACCAGGAAAGTCCTGGGAAAATCAGAAATGCAGAACTTTTAATTATAAACCAGGAAAGTCCTGGGAAAATCAGAATTGAGTGAATTACACACATCGCCTTACCTTTAGTTTCACATTTATGGTATGGAGATCTGGTGCCACCTTCATTCAATTGCTATGGAGAATGAATGTGAAAGCACTTTGATAAATATAGTGTAAGGATTAGAAGCCAGTTTTCCTGACCTCTGTTCAGTGTTTGCTAAAAGACTGTTGTACTCTATGTATAGAACCAGGTTCAGAAATGTTCCCAAAGAAGAAAAGGCCACTAGTTCGACATGCCCTTTTTGGGATTAAATACATACACTGAGCTGTGAGGAAGAAAAAAAGTATTACAAAGAGGTACACATTGGATGTGGCCACAGTTTTAGACTTCTCTTTGTTGTTTCCTTTTTAAATGAATATGGAAACCAGATGAGAAACAATAGCAGCATCAAGTTCTTGTGACATCCTGGGCACAACAAAATCTGTGCTGTGATTTAGTTGAAGAATACCACTTAGAAGAAATTTCCATTTGTGAGTTCATACAAAAATTCCCCTAGCAAACTGGTTCCACTCTGTTATAGTTGCATTCCTCAGGACTCTCAAAATAGTGTTTCAGTTTTGCTTTTATTTTATTGGTGAGTAAATTTTAAATGGCTCCCTTTCCAGGAAGAGGTGGGGAAGGATGTCTTCATCAAAATCTGTCCCAGGTTGCTCCATAGATGCAGAGAGACCCAGTCACCAGTATTACAACACAGCAGTGTTGCAATCACAGATTGCAAAATCAGTCCTCAGCTCTGCTCAAGGGTACAGTCCAGACTTCCTTTCCTTAACTCAGAGGAAAGCATCAGGAGGGCTGTTCCTTTTATGTCACTCAGTGGCAGAGATTCTCCTTCAGCATCTCTATCACATGCTTTTTTGGTTTCTTACTGTAAATAGTTACTTAAAATTCTCTCTGAAGAAAACATGGTCAAGCTAGTGACTATAAAATCATTCTGGCCTAGTAAGAGGAGTCTGACATTTTTCAAATAATCTATCCCATTGTTCCCATAAATGCTCAAACATTTCCAAGTTCCAGCGTTTCAGCGTGGAAAATTAATGCCTTGCAGACTCATATTCATTAATAAACTACAAAAATCTTTTGCCAGGTTATGTGTCCCATGTGTGTGTTTGTGGGGGGTGTAATTTCTCTTTAGACATAGAAAGCACAAAGAAATTAGTTTGGCATAAAAGAGGTTACAACAAAAGGCTAGATTGAACAGAACTGAGAGGCTTCAGATTTTTAATTTAATACATCTGGTAAATGACATAATGCGATTGGTATTTTAAGAGTTTTCTCAAAGAATGTTAAGTGCAGGATGATTTAGAGCAGTGATTTCTGGGCTGCATATCCAAACTTCTTGGGGAGTTTTTAAAAGTACGGATGCCAGAGCTGAACCTCTTGGAACAGTTTACTCAGGATCTCTAACCTAACTGGCCTCAATATGTGAAATATGATTATTATAAGTATCTGTCAACTGCCTTTAATAATATCTCATACCTTGATTATTGATATAAATCTTTCGCTTATATGTCATCTCAAGTTAAGGAGTGCCATAAGCTGACAATTCACTATTTGAAATTTTATTTTACATGTATTTTTACTGATTATTTTAGTTTACTATTATTCTTTAGAAACTGAGAGACTATTGAAGCGAAGTGTTCATCATTAGTCACAACATTTTTAAGAAAAAATATTTTAAATGCAAGTATTCTGTTATTAAATTAATAAAAGTATACTAAATAAAACTTGGAAAATTAAGTATGAGGCTGATTATTCATAGCCTCATCACAGAATCAAAATAGCTTTGGTGTTTGGTATTATTTATCTTACAGTGTGTTTATCTCTAGGTCTTTGTGTATGTGTGTTTAGAAACTTAAAAGCCTCTTGCATATACAAATCTATGTTCTGCTTAAAAAAAGATGTGGGGTACAATTCAGGATTAGGTATACAAGTGATATTGTACAGGTAACGTTTGGGTCTCCCTTTGGTCCCCACTTTGCCTGGTTTGAGATCAGTTACCCTTATTGATGTTGTGTCTCCCCTACCCCCGCCCTGGCAGTATCCCACTACTGCAAATCACTTTCTTATAGTATTATGGTAAATGTTCAGGGTCCGCTAATGAGTGAGAGCATGTGGTACTCTGTTCTTTATTTCTGTAACATATCGCTGAGTATGATAGACCCTAAATCCATCCAAGTTGCTGCGAAGTCCATATGTTTGTCCTCCTTTATGGCTGCGTAATATTCCATTATGTATATGCATGACATTTTTTTTATCCAGTCCAGCTTTGATGGGCAGCATGGTTAGTTCCATGTTTTTGCTACTGGGAATAGTGTTGCAATAAACATGCATGTGCAGGTATCTTTTTTGTAGAATAATTTGAGGTCCTCTGGGTATATTCCCAGTAGGAGGATTGCTGGGTCATGTGACAGGTCAATGTCTAGTTCTTTTAGAAAACACCACACTGTTTTCCAAAAAGGTTGCACTGGTTTGCATTTCCACCAGCAGTGTAGAAGCGTTCCTTTTCCTCCACATCCTCACCAGCATTGGTTATTGTTTGCTTTATTAATGATGGCCATTCTTACTGGGGTTAGGTGGTGTCTCAATGTAGTTTTGATTTCATTTCTCTGATAATTAAGGAGGCTGAGCACTCTTGTGTGTGTCTGTTGGCTGCCCATATACCTTCTTTTGAGAAATGTCTATTCATGTCTTTAGCTCACTTTTTTTTTTTTTTAGCTGGAGTCTCACTTGGTCACCCAAGATGGAATACAGTGGCACACTCACAGTCACCCCAGCATTGATTCACTGGGCTGAGGCAATCCTTCCTCCTCAGCCTGCCAAGTAGCCAGAACTACAGGCACAAGCTACCATGCCCGGATAATTTTTTTTAATTTATTGCAGAGATGAAGTCTCGCCAACTTGCCCAGGCTGGTCTCAAATGCATGGGTTCAGGCAATCCTCTCACTTCAGCCTCCCAAAGTGCTGGGATTACAGCACCCACCTAGCCCACTTTTTAATAGGGCTGTTTGTTTTTTTCCTTTCAACACATTTGAATTCCTTTTAGATCCTGGATGTTAGGCTTTGGTCAGATATTCAGTTGGCAAATATTTTTGCCCATTCTGTGAGCTATTTCCCTACTCTCTTGATGGTTTCTTTTGCTTTGCAGAAGCTTTTCAGTTTGATGAGGTCCCACTTGTCTCTCTTATCTCTTACGGCATAGGCACTTGGGGTTTTGATCAGGAATTTGTTGCCAGTTCCAATTTCCATAAGGGTGTCTCCTGCATTTTCTAAGGTTCTTATAGTTTGAGGTTTTACATTTAGATCTTTGATCCATTTAGAGTTTATTTTTGTGTATGGTGATAGGTAGGGGTCCTGTTTCAATCTTCTACATGTGTTCAACCAGTTTTCCCAGCACCGTTTACTGAATAGGTTCTCCTCTCCCCAGTGGTTGGTGGTGGAGGCTTTGTTGAAGATGAGTTGGTTGAGAAATTGAGATTTTGCTTCTGGAAACTCTATCTTGCTCTATTGGTCCATATGCCTATTCTTGTACCAATACCAGGCTGTTTTGATTATTGTAGCCTTATAGTAAAGTTTGAAGTCTGGAAGTATGATATCTCCTGCTTTGTTTCTTTGGCTGAGAATTGTTTTGGTTATTCATGATCATTTATGTTTCCATATGATTAAACTGATATATAAAACTTTTCTATTCTACCCTTGATATTTTAATTTAAATTAAACCACTTGCATAAAATTCCCCTCTAGTCCCTAAAAATAACTTGTAATCACTAACTAATTTTGAGGCTAATTGTTTGGAACCCCTCCTCATCCTCCATTCCAACCACTTACAATTTGCTCTGTCCCTCTAATTTCAAATTAATGACAATCCCCGAATTTACTATTCTCTCAAATTTTTTTCTGGGCATTTTACTATTTCAATTCAGTGAAAACACTCAGTGCTTTCTATGTGTAAGGACATTTAGGTAGATGCTTAGGATACAGCTGTGATAAAAAAGACCATTGTGAACTCTACTCTTAGTTACATTCTAGTCCCCAACTCATTTCATGTAAGACCTTAGTGACTCTGCACTTTAGATTTTGGTTTGGGCAGATGCTCTGAGCTCAGTATTTATCTTAGGTGAGAACTCCCTGTTGTAAGAAATCCTCTGAGCCTTTGCTAGTGCCTCAGACAGGTTGCTAAACTTGTACCTTCAAGGTTGTGAAGACAAATTTCATGTTATATTAGTTTGCCAAAAAGGCGATAACAACATACCACAAACAGAGTGGCTTAAATAACAGAATTTTTTTTTCTTATAGTTCTGGAGGCTGGAAGTCTAAGACCAAGGTGCTACAGGGTTGGTTTCTTCTGAGGCTTTCTCCTTGGTTTGTAGACAGCACCTTATTATTGTGTCCTCGCATGATCTTTTCTCTGTGTGCGAATCCCGGGTGTCTCTTTGTGTGTCCAGTTTTCCTCACCAGTCAGACTGAATAAGAGTTCACCCTAAAGGCCTCATTTTAACTTACCTTTTTAAAGGTCCTATCTCCAAATACAGTTATATTGTGAGATTTTTGGGGGTTTAGGACTTCAACATATGAATTTTGGGAAATACAATTCAGCACATAACAAAGAGTATGAGGCCAGAACAAATTATCTGAGCACCCTAGATGGACTAATAAGTTGATGCCAATTATAAATTATCATCTTTAATATTTACCCAGTGTTTTTCAAGAGGAATGATTGAGCTCTCATGCAAGGTAAAGGAAGGGGACAGAGAAAGTTGACTACTCTCTGAAGATAACAACAGTCCATAGCTCTTAAGCTTCAGTCTCGAATCTATCTGCTTACCCCTCAAGAAAAAAAAAAGAAATTAAAGAAAAAGAGAAAAATAATCCTACTGCAGTCAAGTTCCATGCCTCTTAGAGACAATATAAGTGAAAATATATTGCTACTTTGTGTGTCTTCTACTGCAGCAGCTTGTCAAAAGACTTTTCTATATACCTAGATTTCCCTGACTTCATGTATACTAATAGTTTTCTGACATCAAAATATATTCACAGCAATGCTCATATTTGATTAATCCTTTAATATGCTATTGAATTCAATTTGATGGCATTTTATTTAAGAGTTATCCTCTTGTATTCATAAACAGCACTGATGTATAGTGACCTTAGTTAGTGTTACTATTTCAAGAATTAATCTTGAGGTTTTACTTTCCTCATAAGATGCATCAGATGCCTTCTCATCTTTTTCTGTGCCCCGAAAGAGATAAAACATCTGATAATATAACCGTGCCATATTATCAGACTAGAGACATTTCACAATATAAATTTTAAATTACATTTTCCATTTCTTCCATGCTCATTGATCTATATAGGTTTCCTACTTCTAGACAAAAATTTGATTTTTACAACTTCCCAAGTGAGGATTCAATTGGCATTTTCAAATATATGAGTCAAAATTTAATAGAAAGTGCTCCCTTTGTACTAGACCATGTGTCAACTTTGACTATACTTCTTTGTCATCTAATCCTCATGATAATCTTTAACATTCAAAAATGATCCATTTGAAAATGAATGAATTTAGCCCTATGGCTGATATATATCTTCCAGTTAACCACCTCTTTCCATTTCCACCCTAGTTCAGTTCACCATCATGTATCCCCTGGACAATGGCCGTCTTTCTTATTTCCTTGTTTCCACTCTTGTCTAGCTATAAACCATTCTCTGAATAGCAGTCACACTGTTTCTCCAAAATGAAAATCAAACTGTGACAATCCACTTTTTAAAACTCTCCTCCTACAAGGCCTCCCATGATGCTCACTTGTCTCTAGAAGGACAGGTCATATCTCTTTGATCTTTACTTTGCTGCGATATCAGACCAGCCCCTTTCCACTGAAACTTAAATATTTTATTCCATTTAAAACCATCTGCTTCAAATTCTAATCCATCTGATTATTTAAATTATATTTGTTCTAATATTAATCTTTGTCACCCAACTTTCCTATTGATATTTACCTGGTTTATTTTTGCTCAAGCTTTTATTTTTAATTTTTCTGTACTATTTTTTAGCAAAAAGTTAGTCATCCTAAGTGTTACTCTAACAAAGAGTTTCCTGTTTCTATAAAATACATTTTTAAAAATTGTTTCTTTAGACTATAAGGGTATTAAGAAAAAGTCTCCAAAAACAAAAGGATGACTGCATGTCTTTCAGGATCATCCTGGCTCATGGCCTCTCATAGTCTCACTCCAAAATTATTCAATCATCTTGAGGCTGTCCATTTGTTTTATGCGCTCCTTACTACTGATTAGAGCCCAATATCTGAAGTTATGTGTTAATTTGTAGATTTTTCTACAGAAGAGCTGCAAATGATTTCTGCTGCTTAGAAAATGTAACTCTAGTGCTTATGATTGTAGTGCCCAATAAGACAATAACTGGTTGTGTATTTAACCCAGCAATTGTATTTCAACATTTTTTTCTCAACACTCAGTAAACAGTTTATCAAGTGCTCTTTGAACCAACTTTGCCATTCTGCTGATTTTAATCATTACTGAGCTAAATATATTTTTGATGCACATTCTATACTTAAGTCATTTTTAAGACTTTTTGAAAAGTATGTTTTGACTAATGTAAAAGCCTATAAAAACGATTTAGGAAATTCATTTTCATAAAGAAAGGAAAGCCAAAGATTGTATTATTTCTATCCATATCACTTCTGAGTCTTCTGATTTAAGGACTGAAGGGAAGAAGAGCATTTAAAGTTACTTTAACTTCTTATTCTCTAGCACCTGCTCTCCATCCTCCCCAGCTCCACCATTCTCCATGTGTTTACTTTGAGGAAGTTTGGAAAATACATTGAGCTTTGAGTCATAAGAGGTTTTTCCTGTCCACTAAACAGAAGTGTAACTTCAGGTAACGTCACCGGGCTGTCACTTACCCCATTTCAAAACGGAAGTAATGAGATAACAAGTACTAACTGATAATATATACAGCACAAAGGCAGATGAATTAAAGATTTAAGCATCAGCAGTAAAACTATAAATACTTTAAAAGAAGTGATGTTAGGGTGGGAAAAGCTTTCTAAGCACGACTTAAAACCCAGAATGAATGAAATATTGGTCCGTTTGAATAGTCTGTAGAAATGAGTACTGTAGGCCCGGCTTGGTGGCTCAGCCTGTAATCCCAGCACTTTGGGAGGCCGAGGTGAGAGGATTGCCTGAGCCCAGGGGTTCTAGACCAGCCCAGGCAACTTGGCGAGACCTCCTCATTTACAATGAATCAGACACTAGCCGGGCATGGTATCGTGCTCCTGTAGTTTTGGGAGACTGAGGCAGAAGGATCGCCAGAGCTCACCAGGTCAATGCTGGGGTGACTGGAAGTGTGCCACTGCATTCCAGCCTGCGCGACGGAGTGAGACTCCAACTCAAAAAAAAAAAGAAATGAGTACTGTAAACACACATGCAAAAGTACAGTGACCAAAGCATAAAGAACAATTTTTAATTATTCACATTTTATTGGCCAAGTAAGCCACGTGGTTCACTTCTAACTACCAGTGGGCAGGTAAGTGGGCAGCCATACCTCATGCCTAAAAGGAGAGAGGGCTGTAGAATATTTGAGAACCACCTTAATGGCCACCGCACATTCTAATGCCTATCAAATTAAGAGAAAAATATTGTTTGGAATAAGCAAAATAAACTATGCTCTTTCTTTTTCCTCTGCCATAGTAACCAATAAGGTTCCAGATAGTAGCTGTTATACTGACCAGGAACAGAGAGCCCCCAGCTGACTGTGACCAGTAGTGTGAGCAAGCAAGAAGACACTGTTGTCTAAACAATTGAGCTATTGGCTTCTTTGTTGCTCTTGCCTAATCTAACCCATCCAGGCTGCTGTAGGCAGGGCTTGCGCTTGTGATTCGGCCACCATGCCCATCGGCTCATTGTATCTCACCCAGGCCATTACACCAATTTACATGAACTGCCAGGCCCTGTGATTTCTTGCACCTACACCAAATTAAGTGATAATCATTTATCTGATAAAGACATTGCTTTTAAATTTACATTTAGGGATAATGAAGTATACTAACAATACTACTGGACTAAGGTGCTATTTTTTATATCAAGTTTATATGAATAGGTAATCTTTCCCTCTATGGAGATGCTAATTATACTTTTAGATGCTTTGATGTTTTCTTCACTGCACTGTGTACCTGATCTAGCTTACCTTTTATTTGCAGGAAACAGTCTTGTTTTGATTATAAATGAATGTTCTTCAATGTCTTTAAAAAAAATACATACCCACTGATGTGAAGTGCTGAAAGCTTTTTTACAACATGGCCACGATTATTTTATGTAAAAATGTTTTCATAAAAAAGGAAAAGATTTTCAAACTGATTAATAATCAGAGAAATGTAAATTTTAAAAATAAAATGATAAGTTAGTAATGAAGCATGTGGTATATAAGCCATGGGAAATGTCTGGAAAACTACACGAGAGTTTTAAAGAGTCAACGTTGCTAGATGGGAGGATGAGGATACTTTTATTTTCTATTTTATAAGCTTCATGATTTTTTAATGTCCTGCCATATGGCTCAATTGCATTTGTTTGACTATCGTATCTGAGAAAAATATTTTTCTTGGAGGGTTATTTTAATAAGTTTAGTGATATTAAAATAATGATAAAATTTTAATACAAACAGTTCAATGCAAGTTATATCTTGAAAACATAACAACATAAAAAGACTGGTAATGTTCAGTGTTGCCAGAACCACAGACGAATTGCCTCTTTCATTATATATCACATACTATAGATGCAATCATAAATTGATATAATTTTTCTATAAGAAATTTAAAAGTAGCTTTCAATTTTTTTTTTTTTTAGTTGGAGTCTCACTCCACCAATCAGACTGGAGTATAGTGGCATGCTCATGGCCACCCCAGCATGGATCTGCTGGGCTCCAGCAATCCTTCCACTTCAGCCTTCCAAGTAGCCAGAACTACAAACAAGCGCTACCACGCCCAGCTAATTTTTTGATTTTATTGTAGAGATGAGGTCTCACCAAGTTGCCCAGGATATTCTTGAACCCATGGGCTCAGACAATCCCCTCACCTCAGCCTTCCAAAGTGCTGGTATTACAGATTTGAGCCACCGTGCCTGTCCTCAATTTTTTTAATGTGCATAATCTTTAACCCAGAAAATCCACTTTTAGAGATTCATCCTAAGACAATAATTTTTTTAAATGTCAAAGGATGTTTGTTCAAAATTTGTTAGTAATAGTGAAAATTTTAATTAGTAATCTTTATCAATAAATTGTAGGAATACTATGCAGGTTTTGAAACAGATGTGGCAGATATGTATAAGCTGACACCAAAAGGGATGCTGTTTAATGAAAAATTTATCATCTAACCTGTTTCTTATACTATAACTTTTTTAAAAAATATAACAACAACAAGTAATTAGTATAACTCGGTCTCTATAAGAAAAGGTAAAAGGCAGAGTACATCTTAAATGGATTGTAAAATATCTTTAAAATCCCTTCTCCCTTTCTTGGTTACCTGCAATGTCCAGTTACAGTATCACTGGTTGTCAACTTTAAGATGTATCAAATTGGATGGGAAGCTCGTTAAAGAACCTACTGCTGGCCTCATCCCAGAGCTTCTGAGACAATAGGTCTGTAGTGGGGTCCAAGAGTTTGCATTTCTAACAAGTTCCCAAGCACTACTCATGCTGCTAGACTGAAGATCATGCTCTGAGAACCTGGGGATCTCAAAGCTCAAGGTTTTCTTGTAACCATGGGGTGATATACAAGTCCAAACACTAAGATATCTTTGAAAAGAAAGAGGATAAAAAAAGAAGGAAGTTAAATATTCCTCTAGAAATGAAAAGGAAAAGAAAAAGCAGATATTAAAGAATAGAATGCAACCTACCTGGAGGCAAAATAAAGTTTAAGACTTTCCACACAAGAAAGGAAAAAAAATCCAGGAGGCTATAATTTAACTCTGAGAATGTGATTCCTTATCTAGGCACAAAGAAGAAAAAGTAGAGGTGATCATTTTGTCACAGCTTATTTTCTTTTTTTCAATTTTAATAAAATAGATAATTTCATATTACATAAAGAGTAAGTCCATTCACTCACTGTTGACAAAATTTTAGAAATATTTTCTATAAAAACGTTAGCATATGATTGGGAATGAATCTATTATAACATGACTTCTACGGGGACAACATTCCCATTCTCACCCCCATTCTTATTGATTGTGAGAAATTTTTAAAATACAGAAAAGTAAAAAAATTAAGACAAGATATCCATATACCACAATCCAGAATTAATCAGTTCTTCATATACTTACTTGCAGTCTTTTTAAAGAGAAGTGGATGTTAATATATAAAACAATGAAATCCCCTTTAACCAATCCCTACTGCACCTCCCACTCATTCCCTTCCCTCCTCGGCTCTTCACAGGTGACCACTATCAAGAGTTTGGTCTGTATCCTTCCAACACATTTTTTTTTTTAATTTATGGCCGGGTGCAGTGGCTCATCCTGTAATCCTATCACTTTGGGAGGCCGAGGAAAGAGGATTACCTGAGCCTGGGGATTTGAGACCAGCCTGGGCAGCTTGGTGAGACCTCATCTCTACAATAAATCACAAAAATTAGCCGGATGTGGTGGTGTGCGTCTGTAGTTCCAACTACTCAGAAGGCTGAGGCAGAGGGATCGCCTGAGCCCAGCAGGTCGAGGCTGCGGTGGCCATGAGTGCGCCACTGCACTCCAGCCTGGGGGACAGAGAGAGACTCCAACTCAAAAAAAAAATTTTTTTTGCACATATATATGAATCCATTGCCAATATATAGTACTGAATTTTTTAGGGGAATTTTCATTCAAATTTACAAAACATCATTGTACTATATGCATCATTCTGCAACTTGATTTCCTCCCCTCAACATGACTTTTGAGATCATTGTTAATACATGTGGATCTCATTTGTTGAATGTTACAGGTATATAGTATTTCATTGTAAGAACTTTCCATTTTGTTTTCTGATGAGCATTTAAATTGTTTCCATTTTTTTGGCTACTACAAACCAAGGTAAATAAAGTAAGTATCCTAGTACGTATTTCCTGAGCATACATCTCACAAGTAGAATTGTTAAGTATTTCTGAAGTTGTTACAAGGAATGTTTCTCTACTCTCAAGATCATAGCCATTTTACTACATAGTTATTTCATATTCCTGTTTTTAATCTTTGTGGATTATACTTTTGGATCTATTTCATGGTATATTTTTTTCCTTTGGAGAACAAATTACCTCCATATCATTTTTTAAATAGTCCCATTATTTCCTACTTCTTGATGCAGTTTCCATCATATTTTAAATTCTAATAAATGCATAGGTCTCCTTCTAAAATCGCTTCTGCTCTGCTGAATCAACACAAGAGTCTTATATTATTTGTAGATAGTCTTAACTATTTTTGTCTTTCTTTCCAATATTTGCAACTTATTTTTTCTTATTACACTGGTGAAGATCTGCAGATCTATGCTGATAGCAGTAATAACTGGCATCTGTTTTCTGTTCTTAATTTTAGTGAAAATGCATCTAAAGATTCAGCATTATTTTTTGCTGTAGTTTCTTTGTTAGACACAGGCTTTCTACCATATAAATGTATTTCTCTTCAGTATAAATTCTCTGGTGTCCCTTAAGTTTTTAGTATTTGTTAAAGTTTACCTCATTTATGATTCTTTGCTTCAGAATGATTATTTCAGAGGCACTATGAGATGTAAACTCCTGGTGAAAGCTTTCCCATTTTCAAGATATTCATAGAGTTTTTAATGAGTATGAATCTTCTGGTGTCTAATGTGGTGTGACTTCTAGCTGAAAGCGTTCCCATATTCACTACATTGATAAAGCTTCTTCCCTGTGTGTATTCTCAAATGCAAAGCAAGAGTTGAGAATTGAGAGAGAGCTTTCCACATTCATTACAACCATAGGATTTCTCGCCTGTATGGCTTCTCACATGCACAGTAAGAGATGAATTCTGAGAAAAGACTTTTCCACAAACATTACATTCATAAGGTTTATCACCTGAATGAATTCTCACATGTACAATAAGTGGTGAGAGAAAGCTTTTCCACATTCCTTACATTCATAAGGTTTCTCTCCAGTGTGAATGTTTTGATGTTTTATGAGGCACTTCTTCTGGTCAAAAGCTGTTCCACATTTAAAGAGTTTCTCTCCAATAAGGATTTTCTCGTGCTCAGTAAGATTTGCCACTAAAGATTTTTCCACACTCCTTGCATACAAAGGGCTCCTCTCCCGTATGAGTTCTCTGGTGTCTGATGAAGTTTGACTTCTGAATGAACGCTTTCCCACAATCTTTACACTGAAAAGGTTTCTCTCCAATGTGAATTTTCTGATGGGTGAAGAGGTTTTCCTTCTGGTTAAAGGACTTCCCACATCCATTACATTCAAAAAGCTTTTCTCCAGTATGGGTGTTCTGCTGTTTAACGACATACTGCTTTTGGCTAAAGACTTTTCCATATTTGTTACATTCAAAAGGCTTCTGTCTAGGATGAAAATGCTCAGGTTCAGTGAGATTTGATTTGTGGCTGAAGACTTTCCAAATACCTTACAGGCAAAGGTGCTTTCCCCACTATAAATTCTCTGCTGACTGAGGTGTCACATCTGAATGGAAGCGTTCCCACATTCACAAGATTTCTCTCCAGTATAAAATTTTTGGTGAATAAGGATTTACTTTTGGCTGAAGATATTTCCATATTTCTTATATTTATAAGGCTTCTCTGTGTATTTCCTTTCCAATGCAGAGAAGGGATAAGATTGGAGAGAAAATCTTATCATATTCAGTACATTCAAAACTTTCTCTCCAGTATAATTTTTCTAATATTCAAGAAAGTTATGCTGCATTCACTGGTTTCTCTCCAGCATGAATTTTCTGCTGTTCAATGAGATCCATCAGCTAGGTAATGACTTTTAAGTATTCATTAGAAGCACAGGTTTTCTCTTTAGTATGACTTGTACATTCAATGAGATGCAACATGTGAGTAAAAGTTTCCCTCATGCAGTAAATTCATAGGGTTTCTCTCCAATATGAATGCTCTGGTAACAAATGGAGTACAAATTTTTTAAACTGAAGGCATTTCCACATTTATTTAAATTTAAAGGAGCTTAACACCATAAAGAGTAAGCTGTGGTAGAAGAGTTCTAAACTAATTGATGATTCTTTCCTATACAACCTCCCTCATGGTTAAATCTAAATTGTGTTTCAAACTCAAAACTTCAAAAAGGTATATATTAAAAGAAAGAAAGTCTGAGATCAGAGGGAGTATTTTCCAGTTTTCTTATATTCACTGCTTTTTTCCTCAGTCTGCACTCTATTGGAGGTGGATGCAACTTGCCTCCCCAGCCTTCTTTTCTATTTGCTCATCATCTTCTTAGGCTTCTTCTTGACAGTTTTTCTATTCACTTGTCCTTTCTCCCCCATACAGTTTATCTTCATGCTTCAACAGATGATCACATTAACAACCTGCTATTGGGGATATGACATAGCACTACAATGTTAATGCTGGGGCCCAAGTATCCTAGAACTCAGACTGAGCCCTGAGGCCTCTTGGCCTTTTGAATGATGAGGAAATGCAGTTTCCAAGGATACACAAGGAAGTGGCTGTTCGACTTTCACACCATGTGGACTCAGGGGTTGTACTGACCTATGGACAGTAACCAAAAAATCAGCTTATTTTCTTAAAACCTTTTGTAAAGAGGACTTCTGAATACTGTTGTGACTCTGTAATCTTGGTTTTCTGTTATAGAATTAATTTCAAATATTCTAACTCATCAGCTGTATTAAATTAATTTTGCAACTGCGTTAAATTTTTTTCATAAAACAAGTTACCAGTTCACAGTCAATTTACCATATATCTCTCTACTTTTATTCCTGCCAGCATTCTCATTCTGCCACCATGCTGCAAATCCCCAAACTAGTATCAATTTGGTTACTGGATTTTTTTGATTCTGTCCCTACCGCTGAATATTTGCTGGAGAAAATTATACCATCATACTTATATTTTCCTCTCAAGACAAGAGTAGGAGAGCAAAGTGGACTCTGCTTTCCAGAAGCTGAGGGGCTTTGTGAGGAGTACATGAAGAGATTGCACGGGGGCCATCTCCTCCCCATGAACACCCACATCTGCAGTAAAAATACAAAAGTTATATTTGGTGCAATTTGATTTGTTGTGAAAGCTAGTAAAGTGTGTCTTTGTCCTGAATTGCTTCAAGGTCAAAGAGAGAAAGAAGATTAAATAAAGTAAGAAACTATGGATAGAATGTTGGGTGTACCCAGGTTATGCATTAATTAGGAGCTTGAATCCAGGTCTTAGATTCTAAGGGACAAAGAACCTCCAATAAGTAACTTATGGGTAACATAGATCTATATCTCTCCAAATTTATAGTTTCAAAATTCCTTCAGTTCTCTGTGGGCCTTCCATATAATTTGTATTAGTTTAGGTTTAACTCCCTGTTCCTTTCCCTTCTGTAATTCATTTCACACCCACACTTTTCCTCACATCCCACAACCTGATCTTTACTCCCATCTGCTGACAAATTGAGTCCATGAAAAGTAAATGCCTTCAAATTCCAGATCTTCTGCTTCACTACTGCAAGCCTAGACATTCATTCAGTTTCTCTACTCTCCTCATCTACTTTCTCCATGACTTGTTACCTTAATTACGCCCCCTCCCCTTTATGTTCAGTTTCTCCCTCTTGCAATAACAGACCATAAACTGCTCTAGTTTCATATTCTTTGAAGGAGAACACTCTCAAATGCAAATACTCCCTTTACTACTGCTGTATGGCTCTCCTTAAAAAGTAATCTAGGCTGGGCTTGGTGGCTCAGCCATAATCCCAGCACTTTGGGAGGCCGAGGCGAGTGAATCACCTGAACCCGCAGGTTCGACACCAGCCCAGTCAATTTGGTATGGTAGCATGTGCCTGTAGTTCCAGCTACTTGGAAGGCTGAGGCGGAAGGATTGTTGGAGCTCACCAGGTCGACACTGGGGTGGCCATGAGCGTGCCAGTGCACTCCAGCCTGGGTGATGGAGTGAGACTCCAACTCAAAAAAAAGAGTAGTCTATATTTTCTCTATTTTTAAAAATTTTCTCAGGATACTGAAATTTGAACTCTGATTCAATGATCTTGATCTAAGTTTCTAAGCATATTTATAGAGAAACTAATATACATTAGTGACTTCCTACTTTTGTTTTATTTTTTAAATGAGGAAGTCTTATTTTACGTTTCTAATAGTACATTTGACCTTCTGATAATTCCTTACTCCTGTAAAATCTCCTGATGTCTTGATTTTGATAGGGCCATTCTATTCCAGCTCATTGAACTTCCGTAACTATCTTTTTTATCTGTATTGCTGGATGCAATTCTTCTAGCTGCCTCATGAATATTTCCACTGTGCTAATCTAGACTTTCTTCTCCTTTCACTTTGTATATTCTCTCAAATGACCTTCTACACCTTTGTGGTTTTAACCACAGTGTAGGGTTTTTTCTGCAGTTATGCTTTCAATTTCATATTTCTAATATGACTTTTTCTCCTGAACTTTAAACTGTATATCAAACTTTTCAGTACACAACCATATTTTTAGTTTCTACAGATATTTTTAACTCAATATATTAAAAAAACATAAGTACATTAACTTTTGCATACCATACAGTTTCTGTTGCAACTACCCAACTCCACTGTTATAATACAAAAACAACAACCATAGACAATCTGTAAAGAAATGAGAGTGTCTAGGCTGCAATGAAAATTCACAGTTGCAAATGTAACTTGCCACTCCTTGAGTTAAAGTTGGAGTGACTAAAATTCAGACTACATCCTACTTGACTAAACAATGAACCCAGAATGGGCACACAAATAAAGCTATTTAGGATAGCACCCACCCTCAAATTTAATCATCATATTATTTCAATATATTTTCCAAATATATCTTGAATACTGGCTTTCCTTCCAAATTCAATGTAATTGCCTAAGTTCACTTCTTAAATAGTATGTCAGGTAACCCTCTTGGGTCCCCTCCCGCTGTGGGAGCTTTTCTGTCCTCTCAATAAATCCTGCTTTTTCACTTTAAAAAAAAAGTACACCAAGGGCTTAATAATATGACTTTATATCCTAAAATCTTACAAACAAAATTATCTTCTTAAAATTTAAAATCAAACAATTTCACCAATTTACATAAAGGAAAAACTTATATATTCTATACAAAGCACATTTAATCTAACTTTTTAGACTCATTTTCCATCATGCTTTCTCTTGAGCTCTGTATTCTAGCAACACAGACTCATCTGTAGTCCCAAGAAGGACACATATGTATTTATCTGCTGTCCCCTCTGCCTTTACTATCTTCTCCAAGTTCCCCACCTCCTCCCCAGGCCCCTGCCACCGCCAAAAAAAAGTCACTTCTGGACTTTAACACTGGACTTAACTGTCATATTTCTATAAATATTTCCCTTTAATTCCCAACAGCAACTGAAGCAATTAACTACTTCCTCTTTTTTGCAAGTCCTTAAACTTACACACATATCAGTAATTACGTATATTTTGCCATATTGGGATACATCTGACTAGACCTTTTTCTCCCTAACTAGACCATGTGCTTCTTAAGGACATGAACTGTATTTTAGTCATTTATGTGTCTGCAATGCCTAGCACAGGGCCTAGCATATGGTGAATTTTCAGTGTTTGTTGAACTGAATTGACTTGAATTCTCCTGAAGGCTGAAATCTGAAAGCTGCTACTCCCTGATCCTGCTTTCCAAAGAGGTCTAAAACATTGACATGTTTCTATTTTGAATGCAGAAAGAACTCCCCGATCATTACAGGCCTTGGATGGAAATTGCCAACAGACTTCCTCAGTTGATTGAGACTCACCAGCTTAGAGCTCATGTGAACAAGGTATATCTTTATTATTATTATTATTATTATTATTATTCTCTTTACTCTCTTCTGACCATCTTGTTTTCACCCCAGTCAACTAAACTGAGAAACTCATCATTGCCATTGAAGTTGTCAACAAAACCATCTTCTGTTTTCCTGAAAAACAGAATGACTCTTTCCTGTTGTAATACATGTGTTTCCCTGAGGATTCCAGAACCAGCACAGAACAATGCCTGGCACATAGTAATAACTTACCAAATGTTTGTTTAAGGGAGAATCTGGATAGGAACTGTAAACAAGCTAAGAAAGTATAGCGTGAGAAAGGCAAGCATGGTAATTCTTGGGATTCTCATTCCATGTCACGCACTCTGTTGCCTCTGAGTGGGCGGGCACTGATTTTGTCATGAGTCTCAGAATAGCTGAATAAAGACAATTACTGAGTTACAAAATCAGAGTTAACCACAGGTTCTGCAGAAATAATTTATAAGTTTGTAAATTCTATATAAGTATTTATATATGTGTGCACACATATGGATGTGTATGATGAGCAATATTTGATAAAATGAGCAATTTTTCTCAATAGTATGTAAGGAACAGTGAAACTTCTTGATTCCAGAAAAACTGACATTATCCCACAGGAAATAATAAGGAGGTATGATAGGAAAAGCATAGATTTTGATTTAGGAAGACCCAGGTTTCTTGCTAAAAAGGTTTTATTGCATAGTCGCTATGTAACCTTGAAGAAGTTACTTAACCCTGTAATCCCACTACCATATTTATAAAATGGAAGAGATTCTGATCTCATAGTATTGTTATGAGGACTAAACAGCTTTTGACATGGCCTTTTCATAGTTTTTGCTATATAACAAGGTTCAATATATGTTTATTACTTGCCTCTCATCTCTTCTTCATCTGTTTTAGTCTCAGCAATTTCAGGTACTACATAATTTCAGAGGTACAAGAAAGGCTTTCCACCCTCCAAAATTCTCCGTGGATGCATTTATACTTAATATCTAGAATTACAAATTCATTTAAAAAATACTCATTGAATGCCTGTTCTGTACAAAGACTATGGTTAGAACCTGTAAAGGAAGAATAAGAGACTGTCTTCAATATTTATGAAGGTGTTGTACTGTACCTAGTAATTTTTTGCCTGATGCATTAAAAGTTTCATCTACATGACCAAAGAAATACAAAAAGAGGAAAGAAAGAAAAAAAGAAGAAAAAAGATCCATAAGCAAAGAAACACAGGGAAAAGCACTAATAATGGAATAAAAACTTTAAACATTTTTGGACCATGTTAAGCAAATTGTGTATCAGATCCACAAACAAGAGTATAGTACCCTTGCCAAGCATTTCACCAAAGCATAATGAGGCCTCATCAGTTTCCCTTCTTCATTTCAGAATGGCAGAGGAGAGAAGCAAGGGGGAGTCTGAGATAACTGGCAGGAGGGCAGATGAGAATTCAAATTGTGAATGAGGTGGTTCTCTGCACCAGGCTTTCCCCAGGCTTTATTGGATTCAATTGCTATGAATAAAAAGAAAAGTCATTAAACTGGGGCTTCTCATAGCACAGCATCTGAATCAACTCTTTAACATTA
This sequence comes from Tarsius wallacei, assembly GCA_963574415.1. Taxonomy (NCBI): domain Eukaryota; kingdom Metazoa; phylum Chordata; class Mammalia; order Primates; family Tarsiidae; genus Tarsius; species Tarsius wallacei. Next base: position 21,301 of record CAUYQG010245402.1, read on the forward strand.
GTACTGAGTTTAGTAGTATTGCCCTAGAAGTCATATTCATGCAGAACCTATGAAAATGACATTTAGAAACAGGGTTTTTGCAAATGTAATCAAGTTAAGATGAGGTCAGATGAGATTAGCGTAGACCCTAAATTCATTATGAGAGGTGTCCTTATAAGAAGAGGGAAATTTGGACATGTGAAGATGGAAAAAGAATTGGAGTGATGCATCTACAAGCTAAACCAAGGAATAAGAAACAGATCCCCATTAAGAAGAAATCAACCCTACTGAAATCTTAATTTGGGGTTCCTATCTTCTGCATCTGTAAATGAGTAAATTTCTGTTTTTTGAAGTCACTTAGTTTGTGGTAATTTACTATGACCTCCCTAGGAATTCAATACCATGTTCAGCCTCTATCCCTACTTCTGATTACTTATAAAACATCTAACAAGATAAATCCAGTTTTTAGACTTCAATACCAAAGTCTGAGACTGAATCAATTAGAAATCACTTACAAATATTATAGTTTCTAGAACCACAGATAGAATTATAGATTAAAACAAGTGTCCTCTGGAGTTCTTTACTTGCTACAAACAGCACAATAAGCAAATCTACAGCTTGGATCTTATAGTACACCCAGGCCAACCACCTTGCTCTTGGAACTCCTCAATATACCTATCTGTATCTTAAAACAAACCGTATTCATTAGCTTAGACCCACCACTTGCATTTCCCAGGAAGACATGTTCACAGGGCGCTATACAAGAAGAAAGTCAGCAGTATCCTGGAAATACAATACAAAAAGCCGTATTAGCAATCAATCTTAATAAAACTGATCTCCATTCCTGAATTTCAACAGATAAATCAAATTACCAAACAATATGGAGAGAGTAGGCAACTCCCACAGGGGTTGGTGTGTAGGGGGGAAGGGGTGGGAGAGGTTGGGCATTCAGAAGCAATGACCTCCAACAAATAAACAAAGATAATGTTTTAAAAATTCTACTTAGTGTATCCAGTATATTGCCTTCATAAATTAAGTAAAAGCTGATCGGTAAAATAAACTATTAGAAATTAAAACACACACACACACACACACACACTTAATATAAAACCAGTAGTCTGAGTGCAGTGGCTCATGCATGTAATCCCAGCACTTTGAAAGGTAGAGGTTGGAAGATTTCTTGAGCCCAGAAGTTGGAGACCAGGCTGGGCAACATAGGGAGGTTTTATCTCTACTCCCCCCAAAAAAACCTAGTGTGGTGCGAATGCTTGCAGTCTCAGTTGCTTGGGAGGCTAAGGCAGAAGGATTGCCTGGGCCCAGGAGGTAGAGGTTGCAGTGAGCCATGATTGTGGCACTGCACTCCAGCCTGAGTGACAGAGTGAGAACTTGACTCAAAATTAATTAATTCGAATTAATTAACTAATTAATTAATTCAGTGAAACATTGACTGAAAAAAAAATAGTGACTTAGGAACTCTCTTCAGAAATTTCATGAAGCATAAAGCAACAAAACCAAAGAATGCAAACCATCAACAAAATAAAAATATATGAAAAAGAGAAACATAAGAGGTCAAAATTTATAAAACAGAGGTCTCACAAGCAGATTAATTATGGGTGGAAAAAAGCAAAACTTCAAATATATAAGAACAAAAATGTTCAGATCTTAAGAAACATTTGAATTTTTGTATCAGAAAGGCAACATGGGCTGGGCTAGGTGGCTCAGCCTGTAATCCCAGCACTTTGGAAGGCCGAGTTGAGTGGATTGCCTGAGCCCACGGGTTCATGACCCGCCCGGGAAACTTGGGGAGACCTTGTCTCTACAATAAATCAAAAATTAGCTGGGCGTGGTAGCGCATGCCTGTAGTTCTGGCTACTTGGAAGGCTGAGGCAGAAGGATCTCTGGAGCCCAGCAGGTTGAGGCTGCGGTGACTGGGAGCATGCCACTGCACTCCAGTCTGGGCGACGGAGTGAGACTCCAACTCAAAACAAAAACAAAACAAAGAAAGGCAATGTGGGGGTGGGAGTTACATATAAATACCTTGGTGAAGCATCCAATTCTCTAGCATAAAAAGAAAATTTTGCAAATTCTTAGTCAAGCAACAATAAAAATGAAAACTATTTGGCTTACAGAGTAACTACATAAGATTATTTATTTGTAATTCTAAATATTAAAAGCTAATTTAATGCTTATTTGAATTGCTGAAATAAAAATAAATCTGGCCATACCAAATGCTAGAGACGAATGTGTAGCAATAGAGACTTTCATTCATTGATGGTGGGAATGCAAAATGATACAGTTTGGAGGATAGCTTGGTAGATTTTTACTTAATTAAACATAGACTTACCATACAACCTAACAATACAATTTCTAACTATTTATCCAAGTAAAATAAAATTTTACATTCATAAAAAAACTGTACATTAATGCTTATGATACTTTATTCATAACCACCAAAAAAAAAAATAATAATACTTAAAGCAACCCAAATATCTTGCAACAGGGGAATGAATAGACTGTGTTGTATACATCCCGAGTCGTGGAATAGATAGTGGAATACTCAGTGATAAAAATAAAAGTGCTATTGATTTGTGCAATGACATGGATGACCCCTAACTACATTTAGCTAAATGAAAGATGTCAGTCCCAAAACACTGCATATTGTATGATTCTACTCATAGCACATTCTGGAAGAGACAAAACTATAAGGACAGAAAACAGATCAATAATTACCAAAGACAGGCAAAAAGGGGTAGTTGACTACAAAGGGAATGTTCAGGAGAATTTTTAAGATAATGGAACTCAAGTAGTGGATACATGATGCTATGCAATGTGAAACCCATAAGCTTGTACATCACAAAGAATGGACCTTCATGTATGTAAAGTTTAAAAAGAAGCCAGAATGTTGGGGGAATCCCAGGATGGGATACAGATAATAACAAATAAATCTAACTGGACCAAAGGTGCATGACATGACTGCATGAAGTGCGGAGGGCCTGACCTGAGTTACTTTGAAAAATAGTGTTTCACTGGAATCTGTAAGATTGAAGGAAAAAGATCTTTACATAATTACTGTGCTCTAACTGGTAACTTTGTTTTTCATGGGGTACAGGTGAACAGCTCTGAAACTGCTCTACATGCAGGAACACTTCATTTTTCTGCACTTTGTTTTATTGTGCTTCACAGATATTGCAACTTGTACATATGATATGGAAGGTCTGTGGCAATCCTGTGTCAGCAATTCTCTCAGTTCCATTTCTCCAACAGCACGTATGCACTCTTTGCCTCCATGTAACATTTTGGTAATTCTCACCATATTTCAAACATTTAACTTATTATTATATCATTAAGGTGATTTATGATCAGTGATCTTTGATGCTCCTGTTGTAATTGTTTGGAGATAACATGAACTGTGCCCATATAAGGCCACACACTTAGTCAATAAATGTGTGTGTTCTGACTGTTCTACCAACAGTCCATTCCTGTGTTTCTCTCCCTCTCTTCAGGCCTCCCTTATTCTATGAGACAAAAAAAAATTATATTAAAATTAGGCCAATATAGAAGTGTTCATTATCTAAGTGTTCAAGTGATAAGAAGAGTTCTATGTCTTTCAATTTAAAACAAAAACTAGGAGTGATTAAGCTCTGTGAAGAAGGCATGTTGGAAACTGAGATGGGTCAAAAGTTAGGATGCTTGCACGAAACAGCTAAGTCATGAGTGCAAAGGAAAAGTTCTATAAGGAAGTTAAAGTGCTACTCCAATGAACACACAAATGGTAAGAAAACAAAACAGGTTTGTTGTTGACTTCAAGAAAATCTGAGTGGTTTGAACAGAAGATCAAACCAGCCACAATACTTCCTTAAACCAAAACCTAACCCAGAACAAGGCCCTAACTCTTCAATTCTATGAAGGCTGAGAGAGATGAGGAAGCAGCAGAAGAAAAACTGGGTGCTAGCAGAGGTTGATTCATGAGGATTAAGAAAATAAGCTATCTCCATAATATATAAATGGAAGGTGAAACAGCAAATACTGATGTAGAAGATGCAGCAAGTTGTCCAGGATACATACTAAGGTCATTGATGAAGGTGGCTACACTCAATATAGATGAGACTACCTTCTGTTGGAAGAAGATGCTATCCAAGACTTTCATAGCTTTCATGTTTGCATGCTTGCTAACAACACAACATCAATTCAGTAGCCATGGTCCAAGGAGTAATTCCAACTTTAAAGTCTTAATATTTAAGAAATATATTTTGTGAGCTTATTCCTGTCATAGATAGCGATTCCTCTGATGGATCTTGGCAAAATAGATTTAAAACCATATGGAAAGAATTCACCATTTTATATACCATTAGGAATACTTGTGATTCAGGGCGAAAGTCAAAACATCAACAGAGTAAACAAGCAAGAGAAAGACATAAAGGGCATCCAAATTCAAAAAGAAGAAATCAAAATACCCCTTTATGCTAATGATATGATCTTATACCTAGAGAACCCAATGACTCCTCAAAAAGATTCTGGGACTTGGTAAATGAATTTAGTAAAGTTTCAGGATACAAAATCAACACACACAATTCAATAGCACAGTTGTACACCAATAGCAACCAAAGTGAGAATCAATAAAGAACTCAATTACATTTAAAATAGCTGTCAAAAAACGAAAATACTTAGGAATATATTTAACCACAGAGGTGGAAGATCTCTACACAAGAATTACAAAATGCTGATGAAAGGAATTGTAGAGACACAAACAAATAAAAAAACATCCCGTACTGATGGATTAGAAGAATCAGCATTGTTAAAATAACCATATTAGCCAAAGTGATCTACAGAGTCTACACAATTCTAACAAATCCCAACATCATTTTTTACAGAATTAGAAAAAACAATCCTAAAGTTCATATGGCACCAAAAAAGAGCCAGGATAACTACAGCAAGCCTAAGAGGAAAAAAAAAAGATGAAGGAATCACATTACCTGACTTCAAATTATGCTGCAAAGCTACAGTAGTCAAAATAGCATGGTTCTGGTACAAAAACAGTGGACATGTGGACTAATGGAATAGAATAGACTATCCAAGCCCGCGGGTTCGAGACCCGCCTGGGCAGGCGAGACCTCATCTCTACAATAAATCAAAAAACTAGCCGGGCGTGGTAGCGCGCGCCTGTAGTTCCGGCTACTCGGAAGGCTGAGGCGGAAGGATCGCCGGAACCCAGCGGGTCGAGGCTGCGGTGGCCGAGGGCGGCCACGGCACTCCAGTCTGGGCGACAGAGTGAGACTCCAGCTCAGGAAAAAAAAAAACTATATGAGGGGAAAAAAGAAGATGAGTCTGGATGAAGCAAAACTAGGTTAAAGCTGGGTGAAGGCTACACGGGGTGTTATGGGGACTAGTCTCTCTTTGTACAATTTGAAATGTTGCTTAACGATTTTAAAATGCAGATACCATATAAATGCGGGATTGATGTAAAGATTAACGTTACTAATAATACTTAGGAAGTAAAATGTACTTGGGCCATAGCGATTCTCTCCGACCCTCCTGCCTGTCCTTGGGCCTGTCTTTCGCTGGGCTCAGCTGCAGTCTTTGTCTCGGGCCACACTGACTGACTGTTTTTGGTTGTTTGGTTGGTTTTTGTTTCTTTGGTTACTCCAGTCGCAGCTTTTCTCTCTCACCCCAGGATCTTTACAGATGCTATTTCCCCATT
>CAUYQG010245408.1:0-13381 GCA_963574415.1 Tarsius wallacei
CTGTAGTTCCAGCTACTTGGAAGGCTGAGGCGGAAGGATCGCCGGAGCCCAGCAGGTCGAGGCTGTGGTGGCCGGGAGCGGCCACTGCACTCCAGTCTGGGCGACAGAGTGAGACTCCAACTCAAAAAAAAAAAAAAAAAATTGCAAGGTGCTATCATGAACAGTATGTGCCAAAAATTGGGTAACCTAGAAGAAATGAATAAGTTCCCAGAAAAATGCAACCTACCAAGATTAAGTCAAGAGGAAACAGAAAGCCTAAACAGATCAATAACAAATAAAGAGATTGAAAACCCATAACTAACATTATAATTAATAGGGAAAACCTCTACATAGTACTGGAAACACTAGCAAGAGCAATCAGAAAAGAAAAAGAAATAAAAGTTTTCTAAACAGAGAACTAAAATGATCTCTACCTACAGATAGCATGGTCTTATATGGAAAAAACTCCAAAGATTCCACACAAAAATGAAACTGTTGGAACCAATAAATGAAATCAGTAAACTCACAGAACACAAAATCAACATACAAAAATCAACAGCATTTTTATATACAAATAACAACCTAACTGAAAAAGAAATTGAGAAACAATCCCATTTATAAGAGTATTCAAAAAATAGAATAAGATAAAATACCTAGGAATACATTTAAGCAAGGAAGTGAAAAAACTGTACACTGAAAATTATAAAACATTGATAAGAGAAATTAAAGAAGGCACAAATAAATTGACATATACCCCATGCACTTGGATCAGAAGAATTAATATGGTTAGAATGCCCATAGTACCGAAAGCAATATACTGGTTTAACACAATTCTTATCAAAATCGCAGTGGCATCATTCACATAAATGGGAAGCAATCCTGAAAATTCTATAGAACCATTAAAAGGCCCCTAATTCCCAAAACAATCCTGAAAAAAAATGAGTTGGAGGCCTCATATTTCTTAATTTAAAATTATATTACATATTTATTCTTTTCTTTTGTCACCATCCACTATCTATTGTGTTGAGTGTAAACCAATGTGCTTATGGATACATTAAAATCCAGATAACCTATGTAAAAAAAGGAAATTTATCCCACAGAAACACACAAATAGAAGAACTAAACAAATGGCAAAATATAGCATGTCCTCACAAATTGATATAAATTTCTAATATTGTAATGATGTCAATTCTCAAGGTAACCTATAAACATATTGGAAAAATAAATTTTAATAAGAAATGTTTTAATAAAAATTATATTACAGAGTTATAGCAATCAAAACAGTATGGTAATGTCATAAAAGAAGAAACATCGGCCAGTGAAACAGGAGAGCCCAGAAAGAAATCCAAGCATATATAGTATACTAATTTTAGAGAAGGACACCATGAATACATAATGGGGAAAGGATACACTCTTCAACAAATGGTGCTGAGAAAACTGGATTTCCACATGCAAAACAATAAAATTTGACCCTTATCTGATACCATCCACAAAAACCAACTCAAAATGTATTAAAGACCTAAAATATAACTCCTACAAGAGAACATTTAGATATCATACAAAAAGCTTAGGCCACAAAAGCAAAAATAAATAAGTAAGACTATATCAACATAAAAGTTTCTGCAGAGCGAAGAAAACACTCAACAAAATGATTGAAATGGGTGAAATGGCAACCAATGGATTGGGGGAAAAATATTTGCAAACCATATATCTGATAAGGTGTTAATATCCAAATATATAAATAACACATACAACTCAATAGCAGAAAATCATATAAGCTGACTTTTAAATGAGCAAAAGATAAATAGACATTTCTCCAAAGAAGATATAAAAATGTCCAGTGGGTACATGAATAGATACCCAACACCACCAATCATTAGGGAGATGCAAATCAAAACCACTACGAGATACCACCTTACACCCATTAAATGACTATTATCAAAAAATAGCTGGGCTTGGTGGTTTGACTTTGGGAACCCAAGGCGAGAGGATTTCTTGAGGCCAGGAGTTCAATACCAGCCTGGGTAACATAGTGAGACTTTGTGTTGAGTATAAACAACAACAAAAGTTGACAAACATGTGGAGAAAAGGAACTGTTTACCCAGTTGATAGGAAGGTAGATTGCTACAGTCATAGTAGAAAACAATATGAAGATTTCTAAAGAAGTTAAAAATGGAACTATCATTTGACCCACAAATATCTCTTCTGGGCAATAGAAATAAAATGAAAACACCACCTTGTAAATATACCTGCACTCCTATGTTGGTTGCAGCATTATTTACGATAGCCAATATATGGAAACAACCCAAATGTCCATCAATGGGCAAATGAATAAAGAAACTATGGTGCATATACACAATAAAGTATTATTCAATCCTTAAAAAAAAAGATACAGTCTTGTCTTTGCCACAACATGAATGAACATGGAGGACATAATGCTAAATAAAATAAGACAGACATAGAAAAAAGAAATATTGCATGATCTCACATCTATTGGAAATCTAAAAATAAAATAATTCAAATACACAGAGATAGAAAACAAACCATGGTTACCAGAGGAGGAGTTGGGGGAGGAAATGGGGAGATGTATGTTAGAAAACACAAAGTAGCAAATATATAGGATGAGCAAGTCTAGAGCTGTAATGTATAACACCAGGAACTACAGGTAATGAAACTGTACTGTATATGGGATTCACACTAAATGAGTAGATTTTAGCTACTCTTGCCACAAAAACAAAAACAAGGGTAACAATGTCAGATAATGGAAATGTTAATTTAATTCACAATAACATTTTCACATACAATACCTATATGTATTCCATAACATCATGTAGCATACCTTAAACATACATAATAAAATATATTCTTTTTAACTTTTTAAAGCATTGACCTAAGTGAAATAATGCAAGAATGGAAGACCAAACACCGCATGTTCTCACTTATAAGCGGGAGCTAAGCTATGGGTTCGCAAAGGCATAGAGAATAGTATAATGGACATTGGCAACTCAAAATGAATGGGGAGGGCAAGAATGGGGTAGAGATGAAAACTCAGGGTAAAAGGTGCCGTGGGGAGGATCGTGAGTGACATTTAAAGCCCAGACTTCTACACCACTATACAATGTATCCATGTGACCAGAAACCATTTGTACCCCCAACGCAATGAACATTTTAGAAACTGGGTTTAATACACTTTTAATTATTTCCAAACTTTTGATTTTCTTACCTATTGTTACAAATAGATACATCAAGAGGTCATAGAGCACACAGGTATAATGCACTATTAGTGCATTGGTGGCAAAAGTGACACAGATGTGTTCTTTCATCCTCTGGGCTTTCCTCTGACATTTGTGCATAGCAGCAGTGATAAGTTATTGCCTTAAGATTGTGCTTTTATTAAATAATATTTAAGCTTGTCTTCAGGATCTATTTACAGAGTAGAAGATGTTATTTTTGCAAACTCTGACAAGTAGAAGTAGGAAGTTGGGGTGGCATAGAGGTATTCATATCAGCATAAAAGAGAAACAACTCTTCCTTGAGGTGCCCACATTTTTTGTAGTAGACATATAAGTAAGGATATGAATATATATAATTATATATATAATTAAGGTGCTATTGTGACCTGACATGTTCTGAAAAGTTTTGAAAAGGCTTCCTGAAAATGGGTGACCTGAGCCAGTCGGAGAAATAGAACAGAGTAGGTTAGACAGTAGTAGCCTGTACCAAGTCACAAAGTGAAGAAAACATGGGCACATTGAGGACAACAGAAAGTGTACAATATTGGCATAATTGGATGACGATGCTGGAGAACAAGCAGAGGTTGCATGAACATTAGCTTTATGTACCTTATTAACAACTTTAAATTTGATCCTGAAAGATACAGGAGACATGAAAGAATTTTGAGCACGGAAGTAATGTGTTCAGATTTACATTTCAGAAAAATCACTTCTGCCAGTTACATGATCGATGAATGTATGTGAAGGCAAGCCCAGTTAAGAACCCATTGCAGAGGTTTAGATGAGAAATGATCAGAGCCTGAGCTAAGAAAATGACTAAAGAAATGGAAGGAAGAGCATTAAATTGGCAGATAATGAGGAAGCAGGATTGACAGAACTTGATGATGAGTTAGATGCATGTGGGAGAAAGGAAAGAGGGACTTGGGTGTCCCCAGGTTTAATGAGCAGATGGACAGTGGCATCATTCACAAATAATAAATATGGGGAAGAATTTGGAAAGGGATGCATTTGCGTTTAGACATGCTAGACTTTGAGCTATCCACAGATTAGCCAAAAGTAATTTGTGGCAATCAGGGACTCCAGGAGACACGGGTTCATCCGAATTAGAGATGCAGCTTTGGGATGATAACAGTGTTAGCAATCAAAGCTGTGAATGTGGCTTATGTCCCCAAAAGTGAAGGAAGTGTTAGGAAACAGAGGAAATAAAATTTAACCCCAGCAAACACATTCATTAGAAGGTGAATAAATGGGGAGTAGCTGCTATGTTTATGAGTAGCTGCTGTGGTTTGTCTCCCCGAATTCATTTGTCAGGAATTTGGTCCTCAGTGTGGCAGTGTTGGGAGGAGGGCCTTTAAGAGGTAATTAAGCTCAGCCTGTAATCCCAGCACTTTGGGAGGCCAAGGTGAGTGGAGTGCCTGAGCCCACAGGTTCGAGACCCACCTGGGCACCTTGGCGAGACCTCATCTCCACAATAAATCAAAAAATTAGCCAGGTGTGGTAGCACGCGCCTGTAGTTCCAGCTACTTGGAAGGCTGAGGTGGAAGGATCGCCAGAGCCCTGCAGGTTGAGGCTACAGTGGCTGTGAGCATGCCACTGCACTCCAGTCTGGGTAACAGAGTGAGACTCCAACTCAAAAAAAAAGAGAGAGAGAGAGATTAATGTTACTCTCATGGGACTGAGTTAATTCTTTCTGAAGTGAGTTCTCACTCATGTAGGACTGAATTAGTTATCACAAGAACAAGTTGTTAAAAGCAAGGCCACTCCTCATGTTGTGCCACTTTTGCATACACCTACTTCCCTTTTGACTTCATCATGTTATTATGCAACACAAAGCTGTTACCAGTAGCTGCCCAGACATAGCTGCCCAGTCTTGAACTTTCCAGCCTCTAGAACTGTGAACCCAAATAAAGTTCTTTCCTTTATAAATTGCCCAGAATATCTGGTATTCTATTATAGCAACAGGAAATGGACTGAGACACCTTAAAGCACTAAGAAAATTGACTTAAACACTCAAACTCATGCTGAAATTTAACTGCTGTTGTAACATTATTAAGAGGTATAAACTTCAAGAGGTTGTTAACCCATATGTGCCTTACAAAAGGAGGAGTTTGCCCCCCTTTTGCTTCTCTCTGTCTCACCCTCCTTGCCTTCTGGCATGTGATTCTTTCCACCATGTTATGACATAGCAAGTAGGCCCCTTCCAGATGCCAGCTCCTTGATCTTGGACTTCCCAGTTTTCAGAACTGTGATCCAATAAATTTCTAACTTACCCAGTCTGTGAAATTATGTTATAGCAGTACAAAATAAAGTATGAAGAAATCTGAGAAAAAGCAGCAAGACATAGGAGAAAAATGCTGCATGGATCAAGGCAAGATAGTGTTGAGTAGGAGGGAATAATAGGCAGAGAAGATTGAAGCAATAAGATGATTTTCCACTAGATTTGACAACTTTGGCAAGAGTAGTTTCTAAAGTGAGAAAAGAAAGGGGGTTAGGGTAAAATTATAAATGCTTTAAACAAATGTATGTATTGAGAGCAAAGATCATTAGAAATGATATAACCAAGGATCTAGAAAAGAGGAGGAACCACTTACAGGGTTCATAGAATGAATGTACACTGCAGAATCGAGGGTATCGTCAGCAAAGGGGTTCAGAACGCAGTTGAAGAGATTAGTCCTGGAAAAACAAACATCTCTTTCACTGAGTTAGCAATGAAGCTGAGGAGAGGCGCAGAAAATTGAGAGATCTCCATACGATGGCTTCTATTTTCTCCACAACAAAGGAGGCCAGGTTACCAGTGGCCAGTGAATGGGGGAGGAAGTGAGATGAGGAAAACAAGACTAGCATAAGTGTTTCACTTCATCAACAAATATTTACTCAGTACCTGTGATCTATGACGAGAAACTGAATTCAAGTTGTTTGCAGGTCATATGGCAGGAGACAGGTCTAGAACAACCAGCAGAAGGAACTTGAGTGATTGGCTACAGAAATTGTCTATCATACCCTGAACCCAGTGGACAGCCAAGTGGAAAAACGATGTAAAGAAATATCAAATTATCATGAGAATTGGAGTTTGGGAAACAAATCGAGGGAAATTGCTATGGCGGAGCCGCCAAAGGAGGGGAAGGGGCCACAGGGGGTGATGGAGTTTCCTAGGCTCATTTAAGTTTCCATTGTACTTAATATTGAACAACATGAACGTCTCTCATACCTCTACCGATATTTTTCCTTCCCTGTGGACACTGTGAATTGCGTAACTGATCATGTTTATTTTCCCTCGCTTCCAAGAAGCTCAAAACCAAAATTTTAGCCTGTTGCTACAAGACTTTAAAGCTTGCATTTAAAGTCATAAATATGTCCCAGGATTCACTTTGCTTTTACTAAACTCATTCCCTCCTTTCACCAATTTTCCACACATTTTTTTTTTCCTGTTTTGCTTGTTTTTATAACACATCTTTGCTCTGTTTAAAATGAGACTGGGTATAAATATAAACATTTTAGTTTGTAAATAATTCAAGATTTGCACAGAGGACATAATTACATATCAGATCCTAGGCATCCGAGAAAGCATTTATTGCCATAGAACATTAATGATTCTATAACTCATGTTTGCTGCCAGGTTTACATCTTGTATATATACTTTCATATTGGTTTTAAGATCTCAGAGGCATTGATCAGGCTCCAAATTCCCATGTTCTTCATTATTAGTGTGACCATGAAATGAATTGTCCAAACTGAGGCAATTTCGAGAGTCATGAGGAACACTACTAATAATTATGCCAGAACAATAAGAGACACGTGGCAATTTTAAAATGCAGGTTTAAGTTCCAAGTTAGTTTTATTCTCTAAGGAAAATCCTCAACTCTTCTATATTACTCTTGCCATTATCTACAGGAAATGGCATTCTATAAGAGTTTGTTCACTACTCGGAAGGCTGAGGCGGAAGGATCGCCGGAGCCCAGCAGTTCGAGGCTGCGGTGGCCGGGAGCGGCCACTGCACTCCAGTCTGGGTGACAGAGTGAGACTCCGACTCAAAAAAAAAAAAAAAAAAAGAGTTTGTTCAGTTCCAAGGTTGTGTGGGACATCCTCAGGGCTCTGTTGACTTTCTTCTAAGGATTATAAAGTTTATGAGTCATGATGGGTAGGACCTCTCCTGAAAGTCAGTCAAGTAACTGGTTAGAACATCATGCTCATGGTGAAACAGCCCAAAAGGATGTGGGAGTGATTAAATTTAGACACCTCTTACCTTCTCTGCATCGCTGAAATTTGTTTCACTTGATTACACCTATTCAATACGAAAAAAAAATTTCATGAATTTGAAATGCACAGTGTAGAATATCACATGTACCCTGTGAATAAAATGTAAATTGAAATCATTTGTGTTGGATTATGGCTCCAAGTAAACTGTCAGAAAATTATATTCATAGCCATTTTTGTAGATGATTTTTAAAAATTTATTAAAAGATTTGCCCTTTCAAAAAACACTATAGCAAACCCATGTCCACATCTCAGATAGCTCTCTGGTCCTCATGCCTGGCTACCTACTGGAATGTCAGAGAGAAAAACGCAGGGCACAGTTCCAACCAGATGTGAGTGAGAAACAAAGGAAATTTGTGATAGAAATGTGGACTGACAAGTTTTCCATCCTGAAGTGGAACCCCCAAGACCACCCACATGGGACAGTTTTTCTATCTCTGAAAGAAGGGCCCACGTTGAATCTGATCATTTTCATTAAGTATCTAAAATAGCATTTGGGGGCTGAGTCATTTAAGTCTACTACTCTGATAGATCTGTTTTCCCTGGTCATTATTAAGCAATGCACCCTTTACAAGAAGAACGGTTCTAAGGACTCTGAGAATGTTTTGCCTGCTTACCATAACTCTGATGTCTCTTCTCCTGACAAAGCATGTAAGCTCATGGGTATGGCAGTACAGGGACAGAAGACCTCTTACTCCAAATGCAAGCTTAAAAACCTGGATAGTATTTCATCCCAGAGAGTTTCTGAGAGTAGTCACGTTTGAGGCCTTCAAGGGTGAAATAAAAATCCCCGCTAACGTATGAAGCTGAAGTAGAGAAAAGGACGCCAAGAAAAGGTATCTCAGCAGAGCTAAGCAAAAGCGAGGCAGGCTGGAACCGTTTTCCCTGGTCACTGTTAAACAATGCACCCTTTACGAGAAGACATCAATTACCTTCTCTGCATCGCTGAGGTACTTGTGATCTACTCTCAGCCCTTCTTCTCATTAAACATCAGTTGACTATCACATCCTTTCGAAACCTGAGAATCACTGTGATAACTCCTGCTTTTCTTTCTTTTTTTTTTTTTTTTTTTTTGGTGAGGATTGTTTTGGCTATTCGTGGTGGTTTATGTTTCCATATGAATTTCTGTATTGTCGTTTCCAGGTCCGAGAAGAAAGCTGCTGGTAATTTAATGGGAATTGCGTTAAATCTATAGATTGTCTTGGGTAGGATCGACATCTCAACAATGTTAATTCTTCCAATCCATGAGCATGGAGTATTTTTTTCACTTGTTTGTGACATCTTTGGTTTCTCTGAGCAGTGCTTTGCAGTTTTTGTTGTAAAGTTCTTTCACATCTATGGTTAGGAAGATGCCAAGGTATTTTGTGTGTGTGTGTGTGTGTGTGTGGCTATTATAAATGGACTTGTGTTATTTATTTGAGTTTCTGTTTGTTTACTGTTGGTGTATAGGAATGTGACTGTCTTTTGCAAATTTATTTTATACCTGAGACTTTGCCAAAGTTCTTTATTAGTATTAGGAGTTTTTTGACACATTCTCTTGGATTTTAAGGTATAGAATCAAGTCATCTGTAAAGAGGGACAACTTGACTTCCTCTTTTCCTATTTGGATACCCCTGATCTCCTTCTCTCGTCAGATTGCTCTAGCTAGGACTTCCAAAGCTATGTTGAACAGGAGGGCTGAGTGTGGGCATCCTTGTCTTGTTCCAGTTTTCAGAAACTGGCTGTTCACATGGAGAAGAATAAGACAAGACCCCTATCTATCACCATACATAAAAATAAACTTTAAGTGGATTAAAGATCTAAATGTAAATCTCAAATTATAAGAACTTTAGAAAATGCAGGAGATACCTTTATGGAAATTGAAACTGGCAACCATTCCTGATGAAAACCCCAAGTGCCCATGCCATAAGAGATAAGATAGACAAGTGGGACCTCATCAAACTGACAAGCTTCTGCAAAGCCAAAGAAACCATCAAGACAGCAGGGAGACAGCCCACAGACTGGGAAAAACTATTTGCCAACTGTATATCTGACAAAGGCCTAACATCTAGGATCTACAAGGAGAACAAACATGCCGAGAAGAAAAAAACAAACAGCCATTACAAAGCGGCCAAAAAATAGGAATAGACACCTCTCAAAAGAAGACACGTGAGCAGCCAACAGATACATGAAAAAAAAAAAAAACAGATGCTGGAGAGGATAAAAGGAACACTTCTAAACTGTTGGGTGGGAGTGTAAACTAGTACAACCTCTGTGGAAAACAGTTTGACAATTCCTAAAAGGTTCAAAAAGCGACCTTCCATACAACCCCGCAATCCTCTTACTGGGAATATACCCCGAGGAACTCAGATCACTCTATGAAAAAGACACCTGCACACAAATCTTTATTGCAACATTATTCATAACAGCAAAAACACGGACCCAACTGTGCTGCCCATCGAAAGAGGACTGGGTAAAAAAAAGTGGGAGCCCTACCTATCACCATACACAAAAATCAACTATAAATGGATCAAAGATCTATTAAATGTAAAACCTCAAACTAAGAATCTTAGAAGATGCAGAAGACACCTTTATGGAAATTGGAACTGGCAACCAATTCCTGATCAAAGTCCCAAATTACCATGCCATAAGAGACAAGATAGACAAGTGGGACCTCATAAAACTGGCAAGCTTCTGCAAAGCAAAAGAAACCATCATGAGAACAGAGACACAGCCCACAGAATGGGAAAAAACATTTGCCAACTGTTGATCTGACAAAGGCCTAGCATCTAGGATCTACAAGGAACTCAAATGTGCCAAAAGGAAAAAACCAAACAGCACCATTAAAAAGTGGGCAAAAAACATGAATAGACTCTTCTCAAAAGAAGATATAAAGGCAGCCAAAAGACACATGAAAAAGGGCTCAGCCTCACTAATCATCAGAGTAATGCAAATCAAAACCATACTGAGATACCTAAGCCCAGTAAGAATGACCATCATTAATAAAACAAACAACAGATGCTGATGAGGATACGGAGTAAAAAGTACGCTTCTGCACTGCTGGTGGGAATGCAAACTAATGCAGCCTCTTTGGAAAACAGTGTGGTGTATTCTCAAAGAATTAGAGACTGACCTTCCATATGACCCAGCAATTCCCCTTTTGAGAGTATACCCGGAGGAACTCAAATCATTCTACAAAAAAGATACCTGCACATGCATGCCTATTGCAGCACTATTCACAATAGCAGAACCATGGTACCAACTGTTCTGCCCATTGAAACTGGACTGGATTTTAAAAAGTGGTACATATACACAATGGAATATTATGCAGCCATAAAGAAGGACATACATATGGACTTTGCAGCAACTTGGATGAATTTAGAGTCTATCATACTCAATAATCTATCACAGAAACAAAGAACAGAGTACCATATGTTTTCACTCATAAGTGAACCTTGAACAATTATCATAATACTATAAGAAAGGGATTGGCAGTTGAGGGAAACTGCCAGGGGAGGTGGGAGCACACCTCATCCACAAGGGTGCCTGCATAATGGACATTAGTATACCTAACCCTGAATTGTACCCCACATCTTTAAAATAAAAAATTTGAAAGTTTAAAAAAAATGCGGTACATATACATGATAGAATATTATACAGCCATAAAGAAGGACAAAATTATGAACTTTGCAGCAACTTGGATGGACTTAGAGTCTATAATACTGAGTGATCTATCACAGAAGCAAAGAACTGAGTATCACATGTTCTCATTCATAAGTGGACCTTGAAAAATTATTGTAATAGTATAAGAAAAGAATTGGCAGTAGTGGGAAACTGCTAGGGAAAGGGGGGGCACACTTCATCAACAAAGGTACCTGCACAATGAACATTTGTATACCTAACTCTGGATTGTGCTCCATATCTTTAATTAAAAAAAAATTTTACTACTCTTCTCCAGTGCCGCCAGTTTTTATTCTAGTAGTCCTATAAAATTCCGTATGAGAATCAAACATAATGGTCAAATTTTTATAGAACAAACATCTGGCTTTTTAAAATTATTACAGATTGCAACTACTTCACTAGTAACAAAAGTAGAGCACTTGACCAAAATTTTGGGCTTTCCTTAAGCTCCAAGTGTTGAAATGAACCAAATGTTGACATACTACTGTTGTTTTACCACTTTTCATTAATATCATCACTCTGATTACTCTCATGTATCTCATACTAACTGCTATCCAATCCGAAGACTAAGCCTATCTTTTACTTTCCTTCTCAACTAGAAGGGAAATTTCCTTGGGACTCATTGGGATATAAACTACAGTTTAGTCATTTAATACTCTATTTTGACAAGAGAGAGGGGAGTGGTAAACCCCATTTTTCTCAAGAAAAAGTTATTTATTTAAGATATATTAGTAAAAGACCTTCCTTTCCACACTAAAAGAGCCAGGTCAGTACATTCAGATGAGGAAAGAAAAAAAAAGAAATCCACTTTCCACTACTTAGCACGGTACCCTTTGTTAGAGACTCTCAGCTTCTTCAAAGATGAGCTTCCCTCCAAGTTAACAACCTACTTGATGGGACAGTCTGTGGCCTGAAAGAAATACACTCAAAGTCTGGCTTCATCTGTTGCATAACTTAAGCAAGTTACTAACCTCAGACCCAAATGGATTAAATACGAATGATAATAATATCTATGACACCAGGTTGTTCTAAGAATAAAATTTGGTAACACACATAGGGGTTTAATATAGTGCCTGGCATGCAGTAAGCCATTTAGAAGCATAATTAGCTTATTATTATTTTTTCATACAAAGCTCTAGTGCTAAGAAATGTTTGTAAAACCTGGTGAATTTGGTATGTTTATTGATAGAACTACGGTAAGGCTGCACTGAGGCTCCCAAACAGATGTATTTACATTTTATGTAAACATGGTGTTTTATTATTCCCTACTGGCCACATCTTCTCTTGTTCAATCAATTTGCTTTCACTAACTTCCTTCATTGCAGAAAAATTATACATTCATCCCACTACATTTGAACAAATTACGATGTTCTTTCTGAGAAATATATTTGCCAAGATCTTTGCTTAAACAAGAAATTTCAGTTCCTATCTTTTCCATTTCTAAAACATAAGCAGAAAATAAACTTATGAACTTGAATAAAAGATTCAACACATTATTACTGTCATAGACATTACCGAAGTCCTACAGAGATGTGAAAGAAATTAACACATGGAAGTATCAAAATATTTAAGGGTGTTCTGATAGTTCAGGCTGCAGCACTGGTGGTTCAAGGATCACTTAAATTTGTGAGAACAATCTTGTCAAAAACACAGTTTCATTTGTCATAGTCATACACAATATTGACTCTCCGTTGAGGATTTGTACTTGCAAGGTTCAAATACTCAGCCGTTTTTCATTTATAATGTGCAATATTTTAGAGATTGTAAACACTCCAGAGAGGAAGAAATTATACTGGGTGGTCTTGGTAAGGGGAAGGGGAATATAATTAGGAATGACATAGCAAGGGGGGGAAAGGCAGGCTTTAATCTGAGAACAACAACAACAACAAAAAAAACTTCTCTAGCCAGGCTCGGTGGCTCAGCCTGTAATCCCGTGCCTTGGGAGGCCGAGGTGAGTGGATTGCCTGAGCCCGCGGGTTCGAGACCCGCCTGGGCAACTTGGCAAGACCTCATCTCTACAATAAATCAAAAAATTAGCCGGGCGTGGTGGCGCGCCTGTAGTTCCAGCTGCTTGGAAGGCTGAGGTGGAAGGATCGCCGGAGCCCAGCAGGTCGAGGCTGCGGTGGCCGGGAGCGGTCACTGCACTCCAGTCTGGGCGACAGTGAGACTCCAACTCAAAAAAAAAAAAAAAAACTTTTCTAACTACACTAAGGGCCAATATGATATTATCCAAAGGTAAGTGAAGGACACCAGTG